>JABMCL010000068.1:27500-32755 GCA_018857735.1 Alviniconcha marisindica | reverse complement strand
CCATTAATGTTGACACCCAGCTCAAGTAGAGCGCATTTCGGAGAATTTTCATATCAACCATTTTAAGGCCTCCTTTATCAATATCTTGCATTAGAACTTTGCGCTTTACTTTTGTCAACAGCTTTTTTGTTGTTATATTTCTTTTTTCCACATGAGGATATGTAATTTCTGGTTGATGATGTTTACAGTATGTTCTGGCAATCCTACGATTCCATAATGTAAATAAACTGGGAGATTATGAGGGTTTTAACGATTAGCACTTTTACATAAATGTTGATGTTCCTTCTTGATCATTCTGTTCCTTTTTTCAGATATCGTTGTTTGACGCCTGTTATCTTCATTAAAGTGTGCACTAGTATCGCTTTTAAAATGTACTCCTAAAATTTGATCTCTGTGACCCACTGTAGATTGCATTGCTTTTGTCTGCTATCTTTATTTTGTCCTAACCAAAACGGATAAGTCGAATTTCAACTAAGTTGAACATGTTTTCCCCTTTTCCCACTCGGATAAGTCGAAGGCATTTCTGTCTATTTCGTTGTTGGCTGCCCCCAGATTCCTAACTTAGCTGCTGGCCAGCTACAAGCTTTGCAACATAAAACTCCTAGACAGATGGCGGTTGTATGTTTTTGTCTTTGCCAATGTCGGTAGTCAGAATGTTTTGTCACAATAGCCTGGTCCCAAGTGCCACCCGTGTCACTGTCCATGTCTTTGTGTACTTAAGTGGAACTGCTGCAACAATTATCTCACTCTTCCTGTTTAGTTGAGAATAATCTTGGTAATCTGTATTTTTGATTGTGTTACTTATTGTATACTATTATGTGATGGTTATACAGTTAATTGATACTGGCCGTGTCTTGTACACTTACTCTGACACTGCGAGCCTTCATCATTTAATTGATACTGCTGTGGCTTTGATACTCACCGCAACACTGGTTTTGTGTGGCAGTCATGCACACATGTTATGTGCTTGATTATTAATTATTTTGTCCCAGTTACCATTATGTATTATAGCGGCCAAAAGGTAAAATACATGGTTACTGTATTTATTAGATAATTGCTGTTGTTTAGTCTTGACCTTTGCTTTCATGTTCTAAAAAAAAATGTGCTTGTCTTTTCCAACGCAAACACTGTTTCCTGGTTGGTGTAAATAAAACGTTATGTTATAGCAACCTCTGACTTGTGACTCTTCATTTATAGCTATAGCCTCCAGCAACCTCTGCCCACCCCGCTTCCCTACATATAAATGATGTACAATTGTTGATTCGTTATTTCGGGTGTTTGTTCTTCATATTTAACGGCATTAAGTAGTTATAAAGAACAATTATTGACTTGTTATTTGGTGAGTTATTTTCCACATGTATCACATGTATCATGTTGCTTGTTGTTGTGGGTGTGTTATAGTGTGAGTTTCATGTTATCTTTATTAAGGTTGGGCCAAATTTTTATGCTTTGAAAACGTTGTGAAGTTCGAAATTACAGTTTACCCCAAATTCTCCTAGCAACTTTGTCAGTTTTGCATAAAACTCTGCAATTCGGAGCGTCTTTAAAGGGAAAAGAAAACAGGAAAAAAAGAAGAATTTAACTCGAGTCTTTCTGACTTCACACAAGAGTCAAAACGTCACACACCACAAGAGACCATGAGCCCTCAATCACCTGTTGTCAAGGACATCTAGGTCACTCACGTGATGCAGTTAGACTTTCGTTTATCGACAATCGAGCTTGTTGACTTAAGGATTCATTACACAACAAAACTGTAATACCATCAATAAGATTGAAGTTTGACAGTCTGCATCCATAACTGATTGCGTCACTAATGTCAACTGAGTTCATGAGGGCTAGAACAACTTACAAACGTTGATCAATGGTCACGGAGTCGTCTGTTTTGCAAATGCGGAGTGTTACAACAAAAGGTGACTAAGGGTTTCGCATAAAATACAGAAAACTCTTGAACTCGAGTTGCATTCTTTTCTGCAACACAACACACAACAACAACGTCATACAAGCACGACACAACAAAGACACATGACCCCCATCGGATAACTCACAACTGACATCGTGCACCAATACCACACGCCACTCACGCAAAACCCACACAAGAGTACATCATCAACAACTTCGACTAGCAAGCTTAGACTTGTCCGTCGTGACGGAAGTCAACACAACACACGGACACACAAACACACACATTCACCACACTTCGACTTAAGCTACACTGTACACACACCCCACCACCACCACTGTCACAATCACCATCAACTTACAGGCATCTTTTTTCTCGAAGTCTTGACAGTACGTAACCATACAGCGGTCATACGACAGTCGACACCCCGCGCACACACTGACACTGCGAGCCCACACAGTTCCTGAGGCTGCACACACACGACACAAACGTTACACAATGGCAGTCACAGCACGAGTTCTGGTGGCCTGTGATTAGTGTATTCATTGACTGACAGTAATTATAGTGATTAAACTAGTCAAACAGGTACGAATAATAACTCGCTTTGAGGTCTTTCGCCTCTCATGCTAGAATACTTGTGCGCTGTGACCTCATCCGACACAACAGGCTGCATTTCCAAAATGTGCTCAAATAATCTAAGGATCATGCTAACTTCCCACGACAACACCTGATTGCACCTTCACTTACCTTATCACTGACCACCAAAAAACGCTTAACTACAAACCATGACGTCACAATATGATCACGGTGTCTCCATCGCAGACGAGGGACAACTGTCATCAACAACACAAGCACACAGTGGACCCTTTGCACAGCAACCTGGAAAGCAGTATCGGTTCATCTCGCTTGTTGCCCCTCCTTTTTTAAACAGTTTACCACTTCACTTCCGTCACTAAGAACATTTGTCAAACCACACTGCACGTCACCTATCAAGGACACAGAAAGGCACGGCAAACAAGACCGACGAAATACGAACACTAAACCACTCAGGCCACCCTGCCTATACCTGAACACAGACACGGTCCACGCAAGACAACAACCATCAACAGCACTTTCAAAACAACCATCATTGTTTCTCTACACACTGTCACCCTTTTGAAAGGAACACACCACCACAGCAAAGACGTTTTCTGAATTTTTTGGGGGTCTGGATCTAGAGTCACTCTATGCACTGAACAAATATGACCAAGGACATAAACTATCAAAACAGAGTAGCCAATTTCAAAAGAAAACAAAAACATCCAATTTAAGGATGAAACCATTTCGCACTTCTGCTAAGAACTTGGCGACTCAGCGAACAGACACCTATCCGCACTGGAACACTGGACAATGCTATTCAACTAAACTCCTGCTCCAAATATCTGCAAGTAGATACACTGAGACTTTTCGACTCAGCTGACAAAGACACTTCTCGACTTCGACTCAGCCACTAAGACACAACCTCTTGACAGATGGCCGTCAACTATAAGAGATACTTTCTTCAGAACAAAACAAACCTCTGACGATCACAATAAGAACAACTTCGGTCGACTCTCCACGCTGAGACGAATTTGTGGGGCCAACTAAAGCATTTCTGACTCAGACAACTACAAGCACACAATGGCTCGACTTGGCCACAAGCTGGATAAGCAGAATCGGTTCGATTCCTAAGAAACAGCTGTGGTTAGACCTCTTTTTTCTTTCTTCTCTTTTTTAAACAGTTTGTGTTATAGGCATTTCTGTGACTTCCCCAGTAACAGATTGAATGATTAATATTATGTGCAAACACCCTCACCATCACCACCAAAACTGCACCAGTCAACCTTGGTGTCGCAGACGGAGCGCTTATTTGTACGTGCTACAGGATCTGGCATGACACAGGGAGTCCTTTTTGCATATCAAAAAACAAACAGACAAAAAAACACCTAACAAAACAACACAAAAAACACTCCCAGCATTCTGGAAAGCCTGTCGTAAAATTATGATAGGTAGACACGATCTATAACACTATCTATCTATCATCAATCTATTATTTATCATATTCTATTATACTCATCATATACATATTATAAACTAATAATTTTATATATGTTTTTACATGTTATCCTTTTAAAGGAAAACTGTCAAAACTGTCACATAGACGGTAAAAATTCAAAGTGTGAACTGTTTAATGTTATTATTTGGAAATGATGCTTGACATCTCTTGTGTACATAAATACAAGACATATTGACAGGGTACAGACTTGGTTAATTGTGCATTATGTTACGTCATAGGCAGTGTCTCGCGCGTTACAGAGACACCAGAAATGCTGAATAGTCGGCTCAGTTGGCCAGTTTGAACTCTTGCCTTTATTATACAATATTTCTAATTAATAAAGACATATCTGTCACTCTGACTTTTAAAACAAATGGTCCTGCTCTGTAACGATTTTGATTTAAAATGTCTTCTTCGAAGTACAGAATGCACGAAATAGATTACACATTTCGTTTCCTTAGGTTGTTTTTTTAGTTTTTTTGGTCTTCCCCCAAAGTAATTTGGAGGCGGGGGGATGCGTTGCACTAACTTGGTCTGAACCGTATATATAAATATACATGTCAGAGGGATATTTGTTTCTTGCTTTCTAAAGTTAATAACCAATCGCACTTAATTCGTAATCTGTCTCGCATGTTATGTGGACATCATCACAAATACAAAAGGATATAAGAATCACACACTTGAACCATTGACCAAAAAACTTAATTAACAATATATTCATTACAAAAGCAACGTTCTTTCCACATTTTCTTGATTAGAACCGGTACTGACCCCTGCTTTAGATATCTGATAGCCAAGAGTGGCAGCAATCTAGTCCACAGTCACCCAAGCCATATTCTCTGTCTCACGCCCTGTGCAATATTTTCAAGGTGTCTTACCCTGTCTTGTGATGATGTACCATCAAACTAATTTGGATTGCAAAACTTGCCAAAAGGTTCAGTATTTCTGAAGATCTAGTAGAAACGATTGTGGCTTTGATCTTGGACATAGCAAACTAATATTTCTGAATGATACATCACCATACTAAGTTTGGCTGATCAGAGATATTGTCTGGGCAAACATTCACTGAACTTCAGAACCTTCACTGTGACCTTGACCTGAAATCAGCAAAGCAACCTTTTCACAAGACACTCCAGCTTATGAACTGCACTGTCAAACTAAGTTGGTCGCCAACAAAATCAGCAGTTCAGAACATATAACAGAAATAGTCATATTTCATTGTATGAACCGAAATTCAGTTACTGTGACCTTGACCTTGAAGACAGAAACCAGTTGTTTATT
>JABMCL010000068.1:0-20000 GCA_018857735.1 Alviniconcha marisindica | reverse complement strand
AGTTTGACAGTGCACGTTCATAAGCTGGAGTGTCTTGTGAAAAGGTTGCTTTGCTGATTTCAAGGTCAAGGTCACAGTGAAGGTTCTGACAATATCTCTGATCAGCCAAACTTAGTATGGTGATGCATCATCATCAACCAGAGTATCATTCAGAAATATTAGTTTGTTATGTCCAAGATCAAAGCCACTACTAGATCTTCAGAAATACTAACCATTTGGCAAGTTTTGCAATCCAAATTAGTTTGATGGTACATCATCACAAGACAGGGTAAGACACCGTGAAAATATTGCACACAGGGCGTGAGACAGAATATGGCTTGGGTGACTGTGGACTAGATTGCTGCCACTCTTGGCTATCAGATATCTAAAGCAGGTCATACCGTTCTAATCAAGAAAATGTGGAAAGAACGTTGCTTTTGTAATGAATATATTGTTAATTAAGTTTTTTGGTCAATGGTTCAAGTGTGTGATTCTTATATCCTTTTGTATTTGTGATGATGTCCACATAACATGCGAGACAGATTACGAATTAAGTGCGATTGGTTATTAACTTTAGAAAGCAAGAAACAAATATCCCTCTGACATGTATATTTATATATACGGTTCAGACCAAGTTAGTGCAACGCATCCCCCCGCCTCCAAATTACTTTGGGGGAAGACCAAAAACAACAACAAACAACAACAACAACAACTAAGGAAACGAAATGTGTAATCTATTTCGTGCATGTCTGTACTTCGAAGAAGACATTTTAAATCAAAATCGTTACAGAGCAGGACCATTTGTTTTAAAAGTCAGATGTGACAGATATGTCTTTATTAATTAGGAAATATTGTATAATAAAAAGGCAAGAGTCAAACTGGCCACTGAGCCGACTCTATTCATGCATTTCTGGTGTCTTCTGTAACGCGCGAGACACTGACCTATGACGTAACATAATGCACAATTAACCAAGTCCTGTCACCCTGTCAATTTATGTCTTGTATTTATGTACACAAGAGATGTCAAGCATTCATTTCCAAATAATAACATTAAACAGTTCACACTTTGAATTTTTACCCTCTATGTCACAGTTTTGACCAGTTTTCAGGAGACTGACCCATATATATATATAATAAATAGAATAGATAGATAGATAGATAGATAGATAGATAGATAGATAGATAGATAGATAGATAGATAGAATAGATAGACGTGTCTACCTATCATAATTTTACGACAGGCTTTCCAGAATGCTGGGAGTGTTTTTTGTTGTTGTTTTGTTAGGTGTTTTTTTGTCTGTTTGTTTTTTGATAATGCAAAAAGGACTCCCTGTGTCATGCCAGATCCTGTAGCCACGTACAAATAAAGCGCTCCCGTCCTTGCCAAAGAACAAACACAACAAAAAGGAAAAAAAGAAAGAAAAAAAGCGTTCCAGTCTGGGTGGCTTTTGGTCGGTGGTGGTGGAGGGTGTTTTCAATCAATCAATCAATTAATCATTCAGTATCTTTACTGGGGAGAGCAGAAATTGTCCTCAAGAGACAAATGTTTAAAAAGAAAGAAAAAAGAGTCTAACCACAGCTTGGTCTTTCTCTATCTGTGGCCATGAGTCGAGAAGAGTTGTGTCTTTAGGGTGGTCGAAGTGTGTCTATGGCAAGTCGAGAAGAGTTGTGTCTTTAGTTGTGGCCATGAGTCGAGAAGAAGTTGTGTCTTTAGTTGTGGCTGAGTCAAATGTTAGTGCAAAAGAAGAGTTGTGTCTTTAGTTGTGGCATGAGTCGAGAGAGTTGTGTGCCATATTGTCAGTTGGGCCATGAAGTGTTTGTTAGTGAAAAGAGTTGTGTCTTTAGTTGTGGCATGAGTCGAGAAGAGTTGTGCTTTAGTGTGGTCAGGTAAGTTGGCTTATCTGTTGCCATCAGTCGAGAAGAGTTGTGTCTTTAGTTGTGGCCGTGAGTCGAGAAAAGTTGCCTCTTTAGTTGCGGCCATCAGTCGAGAAGAGATGCTACACTGTCATCACCTTCACGACTTGGCAGAAGCTGTGAATTCACCCACATTGTTCCAGTCTCTCACAGTTCTTGGATAGGATTCTGTATACGGCTGGCTTGCCAAGTTTAACTTTAGTTTGTTTGTTTTTTTTTTTTTTGTTCTTTCTTGAGAACTGCGCTACGTTGTTCTGGTTCTTGAAGCCTTTGATGGTCCTTGGTCCGATAGGCCTCTTGTTCCAGATAGGAGTGATGTAGTCCCCACCCCACCAAAGATAGAAAAACCGTCCTTTCGCTGGAAGTGAGACGGCTAGTTCCTTTCAAACAGGAGTGACAGGTGTAGAAAACAATATAAAGATGGTATGTCTTTGAAAGTGCTCAACCTCACCCTGATGGTCACTCAAGCAATTGAAACATCCCAATTTGATCCGTGGAACCGCTCGCCTTCTGTCGCTTTCAGGTATTCACGGCAGACGCACGGCGGCCTGACGTTGTTTAGTGTTCGTATAATTCGTTCGGTCCACTTGCTTATCGCCCAGCTGCCTGTTCCTGATGCTACACTCTCATCACCAAGGTGACGGGCAGTGATGAAAGCCTTTGCACATAATGTTTCATTAATTGTGACGGGCACAGTCACAAACAGTGCCGATATCCACAAACTGTTTAAAAAAGAGAAGAAAGAAAAAAAGGACAACCAAAGCGAGGAATCGAACCGATTACCTCCGCTTACCAGCTGTGCCAAAGCGGTCCACTGTGTGCTTGTGTTGTCTGACTTTGCACAGTTTGTTCCCCACAAATCGTCTCCGCGATGGAGACACCAGTTTATCATATTGTGACGTCATGGTTTGTAGCTCTAAGACCAGTATACCTCATTATAGCGTGACGTCCACTGATCAAGAGGTACACGGACAGCGGCTGGACAATCAAGAGTGTTGATCAGATTGAGGCAAATAGTCCTCCATGTTGGGAATTCAGCTGATCTCTTGCAGATTATTTGGAGCAGGATTTTAGTTGAAATAGCATTGCCATGTTGTGCGGATGGGGTCGCAGTCGCCAAGGTTCCCAGCAGAGAGGCGAAATGGTTTCATCCTTCAAAGGGAGTGTATTATTGGTACCTGTTTGATAGTTTAATGCACGGTATAATTATGTCAGTCATATGAATTACTCTTAGATCCAGAGCTAAACTCTTCAGAACGTCGTGTGTGTGTGTGTGTGTGTGTGTGTGTGTGTGTGTGTGTGTGTGTGTGTGTGTGTGTGTGTGTGTGTGTGTGTGTGTGTGTGTGTGTGTGTGTGTGTGTGTGTGTGGTGTGATGTTTTGTTGTGTATGTGGTGTGGTGTGTGTGTGAGTGTGTCGTGTGGTGTGTCATGTTGTGTGTGTGTGTTTGTGGTGTGGTGTGTGTGTTTGTGTGTGTGTGTGTGTGTGTGTGTGTTGTGTGTGTGCTGTGTGTTGATGTTGTGTGTGTGTGTTGTGGGTGTGTGTGTGTGATGTGTGTTTGGTGTGTGTGTGTGTGCGTGTGTGTGTGTGTGTGTGTGTGTGTGTGTGTGTGTGTGTGTGTGTGTGTGTGTGTGTGTGTGTGTGTGTGTGTGTGTGTGTGTGTGTGTGTGTGTGTGTGTGTGTGCACTTAGAACTGTATTTGAGACATGCAACATGGCGCCCGTTCAGCTTCAGGGTGAGTGTCACGGCCGCTATCCATGTATTCTACATAGGTGGCGAAGACGCGCAGAAGCGGTTAGTTCACCTGTTTGCGTTGTAACACTATACCGCCAATCATGCACACACCCAACACAGCGCCCCAGCCGGGCCCGTGACGCCCATTGTGTAACGTCATTGTAACGTCGTGTTCTGCAGCCCCTCCAGGAAACTGCAGTGGCCCCCACAAATTCCAGTGCGGCAGCGGGGAATGTCTACCGATCAGATACCGCTGTAATGGTTACGAAGACTGTCAAGACGATTCCGACGAAAAAAACTGCCGTAAGTTGATGGTGATTGTGACAGTGGTGGTGGTGGTGGTGGTACAGTCGAATACGCTTAAGTCGAACGTGCTGGGGAATTTCTTTTTTCTCCGTTTTCTTTGACTTACCCGTCCACGACGGACAAGTCTAACCTTGCAGTCGAACGTTTTGATGATGTACCTCTGGTGGAGTTTATGTACCTTGTATTTACACGCATGTCAGGCGAGTTACCGCAGGCGACTCAGGTCTTTGTTGTCGTGCTTGTATGACGTCTTTGCCTTGTGTGTTGATGTTGCAGAAAGTACTTCGAGTTAAGAGTTTTCTGTTTGTTTTTGTTTTTGTTTCTCTGCTTTGCAAAATGACGACTCCTGATATTGATCATAGTTTTTTGTTTGCTTTTCTGTATCAGTTGCTAGTGACACAATCTTTGGAGCAGCCAAACTTCAATTTCCGATGGCTTCGTAAGTTTTGTTCGTGTTTTCCTTTGAAAAGCTACATTGTCGATAAAGAAACAACGGCATCCGTGGTGCATGTTTGCAACAGTCTTGAGCTCTGGCCGTGGTGTAGTGGTTTTGACTCTTGTGTGAAGTATAAGAGCGCTTTTCCCTCTTTTTTTCTTCTTTTTTCCTGATAGCGCGCACGTCGCACGAGTTTATGACAAAACTCGAACAAAGTTGAAGTTGCTATATGTAATAACACACCCACAACAAGCATATGGCAACCATGATACATGTGATACATGTGGAAAATAACTCACCAAATAACAAGTCAATAATTGTTCTTTATAACTACTTAATGCCGTTAAATATGAAGAATAAACACCCGAAATAACGAATCAACAATTGTACATCATTTATATGCAGGGAAGCGGGGTGGGCAGTGAAGGAAGCATAAATGAAGAGTCACAAGTCAGAGGTTGCTATAACATAACTTTTATTTACACCAACCAGGAAACAGTGTTTGTGTTGGAAAAGACAAGAAACAAAATATTTAGAACATGAAAGAAAAGGTAAAGACTAAACAACAGCAATTATCTAATAAATACAGCAACCATGTATTTTACCTTTAGGCTGCTATAATACATAATGGTAACTGTGACGAAATAATTAATAATCAAGCACATAACATGACTGCCACTCAAAACCAGTGTCTCACAGTGTCGCGGTGAGTATCAAAGCCACAGCAGTATCAATTAAATGATGAAGGCTCGCAGTGTCACAGTAAGTGTACAAGACCAGCCAGTATCAATTAACTGTATAACCAGCATATAATAGTATACAATAAGTAACACAATCAAAAATACAGATTACCAAGATTATTCTCAACTAAACAGGAAGAGTGAGATAATTGTTCAGCAGTTCCACTTAATACACAAAGAGATGGACAGTGACACGGGTGGCACTTGGGACCAGGCTATTGTGACAAAACATTCGCATGACGGACCAAATCCAAGCTGACTACCGACATTGGCAAAGACAAAAACATACAACCGCCATCTGTCTAGGAGTTTTATGTTGCAAAGCTTGTAGCTGGCCAGCAGCTAAGTTAGGAATCTGGGGGCAGCCAACAACGAAATAGACAGAAATGCCTTCGACTTATCCGAGTGGGAAAAGGGGAAAACATGTTCAACTTAGTTGAAATTCGACTTATCCGTTTTGGTTAGGACAAAATAAAGATAGCAGACAAAAGCAATGCAATCTACAGTGGGTCACAGAGATCAAATTTTAGGAGTACATTTTAAAAGCGATACTAGTGCACACTTTAATGAAGATAACAGGCGTCAAACAGACAATATCTGAAAACAGGAACAGAATAATACGATGATCAAGAAGGAACCTGAACATTTATGTAAAAGTGCTAATCGTTAAAACCCTCATAATCTCCCAATTTATTTATTTTACGCAATCAGTAGGATTGTCAGAAAATACTGTAAACATCATCAACTAGAAACTACATACCTTCATGTGGAAAAAAGAAACATAACAACAACAAAACTTTTGACAAAAGTAAAACGCAAAGTTCTAATGCAAGATATTGATAAAGGAGGCCTTAAAATGGTTGATATGAAAATTCTCCAAATGCGCTCTACTTGAGCTGGGTGTAACATTAATGGGAAGCAAATCAGACAAACATCAATGGAAAACACTTCTAAATCATTTTCTCAGGAAAAAGCTTAGACATTTTCAAACACACGCTGCGAATTGGCAGACCTTATTGAGATGCCATAACATAGCGATTCTGGAGAAATATTCTACAAAAGGGCTAACTTGAAATTCCAAGACGAACTCCCACGAGTGCTGTTTCTCCAGAATCGGTGCTTTAAGGAAGAAAACAACAAAAAGCAGCAGAGACAGAAGCAACACACAGAGAGACACACGAGAAAACACAGACAGACAACAGAACAAGAAGAGACACCAACAAAATCCTTGAAGTAGAGCAAGAAAAGCCCACAAACTTGCGTATTCAGATGACTTGGATTTGTGCTGTTTTTTAGATCACGAAGTATGAAGTCATCTGCTAAAACAATTGTTTTAGTGGTGTGTGTGTTGTGTGTCCTTTTTGTGAAGACGCTGTGATTGGGTGGGTGTTGGTAGAGCACTCACATGAATCTTATGGAAGAATAGATAGTTACAGTGGAAATTGCCGCTATATACCACATAACATATTTTCTCGTAGATGAATCGTGGATTCTACGTGTTGACTATTCATTCGAAGATATGACTTTGTTCATTACTTAACAAAGTTGAAACCAGATTATCTTGTAAAGGTGAATAGTTTCGAACAAACTATTTTATTTTACTGAAATAGCACTTAGCCATGTTTGTTACACCAGACAATGCTGGCAAACAAACGTAACGTGGACACTAAGCATACACACTGGTGTGTCGATCTTCCAGTAGCCACAGCAAATGGATCTTAAGGATGCTTACATTTGTAAGTTTGCACGCATTTCATTTAATACACAAGCGAAATTATCCTACTCAAGAAGATGGAGAATCGAAAATCTGCAAATGAAGCATGCCAGTAGATGGCAAAACTACAAAAATTTTTTTCTTCGCAACGCCAAAGTAAAATCATACATGGACAACTTGTGTGGATTGAATGGAATGTGAAACAAAAACAACACGTACATTAATAAAAGCTTAGCATTTAAGGTTAACAAAACAATAATGCAAAGGACAAACTTATGAACCACTTCTGAATGTACCGATAGCATCTGTTAAACGCAAATTTCAGGTTAGGCAAAGCTTTTGTATTTCGAGTTTCATGCATTTTGAAAACAGAGCATGCTGTACAGGAAAATTGTTGTAATCTTGTCTTAAACACACCAACACCACTACACACATGTCCATAATTGACACATCACAGCGATAAAGCACCAACACACGTCACAACTGACATGTTTGTGAAAAGAGAGCGACGTAGAAGAAAATATGTACACACGCAGTCATGAGAAGAGAGAGAGGAGAGAGAGACGAGACGGGAGAGAAGAGAACTGAGATGAGAGAGAGGAACTGCGAGAGAGTGGAGAGAGAGAGAGAACGAACCGAAGACAACGAGAGAGACAGAAGCCAACAAAGACAGAAGAGAAGACGACAGAGACAAAAGAAAACAGCGTAAGAGAAGTTGTTGTAGACAGGATTTGCAGACACGTTGTTGTGCTTAAATAGAGCGATTTTTGTTTGTCTGCTGTGTGAATAGGGATAAGTCGGTTGGTCAAGCAATAATTAAGATGAGTAGTAATGTGTCGATTAATTGGGATAGGAAGCACATCTTAAAGAATACCAAGACGAAATAAAATACCCTACCCAAAGGCAATAAAAACCCTATTTCCTGAATGTCGTGCCCATCATAGTTAAATTCTTAAGGCTATTTTACCTTCGTTTTTCCATTTGTACATAAAAGCTTTGAAACGAATTTCCGAGTAGCAACCATGAGCATGTATGAAATTCATGCAGGGCAGTGCGCATGAGAAAATCTAATGATGTTGTCGATTTAAAAACACCACACATGCATAGCTCACAACATATTGAACCAGGAATGACTTTGTTACATATAGGAATGAAGCAACACAACTACACATGTAAATGTAAATTTGTTATGTAAACAACACTGAGAGTATAAACGAAATTATTGCTCACATGCGAGCCTTGCTGTATGCACGAGGAGACGGGCTTGCAGACAGGGAGCAAAATGACAAAAAAAAGATCAGAGAAAACGGAAAAAGTGCGAGGATCTTCCAAGAGAACCGAGAGAATAGAGAACAACCAGAAGAAGAGAACCTTCAAATGTATCGTTCGTAAGTTAGTAAGCAGAAGAGGATTTCTCGAAAAGTCAAGAAAGACTAATAAGCGTCGTTTGAACCTTTGTTTTGTTTTTGGTTGCTTTTGTGCTTTTTCTTGTGCTTTAAATGTTTCTTAGATCACGTGTCTGGTCAAGATAGAAAGGCATTCTGCGACTAGATGCTGGCATGTGGTGGTGTGTGTTGTGTGTGTGTGTGTTGGGGTGTGTGTGTGTGTGTTGTGTGTGTGTGTGTGTGTGTGTGTGTGTGTGGTGTGTGTGTGTGTGTGTGTGGGGTGTGTGTGGGATGTAGTGGATCGATATGGAAAGTAATGAAATGAGAATATTTGTTGTTGAAATTATGCGCTTCTCATAGTCTGTTTTGATATTTGTTCTAGCGTTAATATGTTGGTTTAAATGTGTCTACTTTCATGAACAGCTCTCCCTTTGATTTTTCACAAAAATATGTTTGACTAAAAGCGTTACAAATAATATTTGTGTATACATTCAACTGGCCAGAGTTCCCATGAAGCATTTTCATAACAAACATCTTTAACAGAATGACTGGCTCCGTATCAAGATAAAAAAAACACACCACAGCATCACCACAGCACAAGCCAAACACACACACAGCAACCCCACAAACAGCACAACACGCAGCATCACACACACACACACACATACACTACATACAAGTTAAACGAACATCTTATTTATTTTACACGGCAACAGTATGTATTTTCCGAACTCTTTTTTGTTCAAGCCAAAATGACTTAAACAACAGAAAACGGTTAAAACATGAAAATGCCGTTAACAATCTTCCAAGCATTAACTTTGCTGTGCAAAAACTAAAAAACAACAGCATTTTATTGTCCTCTCCTCTCATTGTTTGCCCAGCGTATCGTCCAACCCGCGTCTAAAACTGTTAAGGCTGGTTATCGCCCCTAGTGCGATTGACAAAGGAAGGTTATTTCCCGAAAATGTGCATACTTGATTGTCAAAAAATAAGCAGCCGTCAACACTTTTGTGTTGGTTATCGCAGAAGACAGCTGCAAGCTTTTTCGCGACTTTTAACTTAAATTGCGCTCAAAGCTATTCACCGACAATCCGTCAAAAAAAGCATTCGACAAGACTTGTTCGCCGCGTTCATACCAAGTCCGCCTTGGTGCGCTGTATGTTAAACATTCGATGAAGCAAGTTCAGAAGTGGCCCCGGTTGCGTGTGTGCAAAAGTCGATAAGTGCGATCAGAAGTCCAGGCGGTTTCGTGTTGCTGAAAGCGCTGTTTGTACGGGACAATAAAGAAACTTGCAGTGAGTTAATCAATTGCACTTTTGTTGCAAATTTAGAGCGTATTGTGAGCTGTTTAGAAGTAGATTCCTGTTTTGATATTTTGTGGTCCCAAAATGGCTACTCTGAACATGTCCCAGGATTTCCACTTCTACCTGCGTATTCCAATTGGGCCTCCTAGACTGGTTTGCATTGTGAAAGTTCTGTAAAATGCTGTTTTCAAATATCTGTCGAGTGCGATCCCATTGAACACCCAAACAGTTCTTCGCCGTGTGAGTTCCATGTCAAATGACCGCTTCATTTGATTCATTCATTTACGGACAGAAATGCATGTCGTTTGACAGGCTTCATCTGCTTTCAGACCGCAGATTAAGCTTCAGTCATAACAAGACGGTTAACACGGATCAATGTAGGACACTCTGATAGTGGAATCCACCAAACTTGGCAACGATCGCTTGTGATTCGTCCGCATCAGACGGACTCATAGCATGACCTGTACAGGACTGTGCTAATAAAATCTCGGTGTTTCAGTCAGCCAGCACAGCGTTAGTTTCGTTACGAAATAGTTTTGAACTACTTATTTGTGCCAGATATCTTTGAAGAGGAAAGATTGATATAAACTCCGAATTTATGAGTGTCTGGTCTAAACATAGTCAAACCGTTAACACAGTTCAAACGAACGCTGTTTATTCAGGCACGTTGCTTGTCGAATGTCAAGCCACATGGATATGGAACAGAATGTTTAGCAACATGCATTTGAAAAAAACAATTGATACAGATCTTCATCAAGCTGACTAGCGTACGTTAAACCAATACCGCGTCTAAACTCTTATGCACGGTGTTCAAATGCTCTATCGGTCGTCAGTGGCTGACAACGGGGTTTCCCGAAATTTGCGCACTTTGTTCAAAGCGTAAATACACATAACAGCCTTTTGTTAGTAAGTGACGAGACATGCAACTTTTTCAACAGTTTTTCTATTAAGATTGTACTGCTACACCAAGAATATCCTCAATGAAATGGCTAAACTGACAAACTTGTTGCGGAACCACGAGCCTTGGCTCCGATTAAAAGTCATACTCGTCAAAATTTGGACGTATCGTGCTGCTGAACAGGTCGATCTGTGTGTGATGGCACTCCGGCCCAAAAAGTATGTAATTGTCACGTCGATTCGTTTGACATGATCCAAAGGTCATAATAAAATGAAAAAGACGCGTATTTCAGCGGGAACAATACAAAATATGTCTTGTGGGGCATATTAATTGGCATTTTTTTGTATTTTAATTTTTTTTTATAACACGTTGTATGTGTTTGGATCTGGCTTTAGAATGTAGCAGTCATCCTTGTCCCTTCTATATTTTGGATCAGCGCAGAGCGGTGCATTGTCTGGACCTCCGTGCAACATTGAGCACGCGCGATGTTTCCTTTCGCTGATGCGGTTAATTCGTGGTACAGTCTCCAAATGGTTTATCTGTTGGATAAAAGTCATCATGAGTGCGTGTGACTTCACAAGTATGCTTGTGTACGATATAGCTCTCACATAAGTGACCCCTGAAAACATTCGGTTTGTCCGTGGTTAGGCGTCCATGTTAATTGTGAAGCATTTTTGTGATGCTGAACAGCAATAAGCTCATTAAACACTGCAAAACAGAAATAGGCTTTTGACGCTCCATTTTGTGCAGAGCCTTAGAATAATTTGGTATGCAGTGCTCACACATTTTTTGGTTTGAAGATACTGGAGTATGTCTGACCAGACATTTGCCAAATGAAGGATGTGCACGTTATGCCGCGCTCGTTTCTTAGATTAAGATCTTGGTATCCGAGTTCCTCAAACACCTTTGTGAAACAGAAGACTTGTCAGCGTATACCTGACTTTTGTGATCAAGCACACTCAGACATAGCGTTAGCAATATTACATTTAAAACGTGTCTGTGGTACTGCATGCAGTTAAACTGGTTTCAAAATGGCTCGTGAAGAAAATTAAATAGATATCTGACAAGATGAAGTGGATTTGTCGTATTGCTGGATCCAAAAAAGGTTGAAAAGTTCGAAGAACGGCTTCCATTTATTTTGCATCGGAACACAGTTGCATTTTGGGGAAATACCCGTTTGTCAAGCAATAGTTCGAAACCACTTTTAAAACAACATTTTCTGAAATGTGAATCTGTGCTGTTGTACTGGCTCATGCGCTAAAGAATGCTTGATTGTAAACACTGGCTCAGTACTGTTTTTAAGCACTGAAAGCTTGTGTTTACTGTTTCAAAAATTTCACACAATAATAACGTTAAGTGCTTGTGATTACAATGTCTTCGCATCTTTTGTGTGCTGAATGCATTTTATTGTTAGGTCCCATTTTGTGGTAAATTGGTGTATTTGCCTGACCGATTTTTGTACTAGATGCTGTAAATTGTTGCGTTTGTATCTGAAATGTGTGTGTATTGCTGGCTTTTTGTGATTAGATCTTATCTTCCAGAGAAGCTGAAGATGCTGTTGTGCGCTCCTTTTCCCTTTGTGCTCAAGATGCTGTAGTGTAGACATGAGCTCTTTCTCAGTATTTGTAAGCTAATGTCCTGTCTGTTTGATTTTCTCTCCATTTTTTGTCTCTGCTGAAAGATGTTCGATTGCTAAGTTACATTTTTTTTATGAAGTGAAGAACTGTGTGTTCTGTTGCTACCATTTTTCTTAAGCTGAGATGTAGTTTGTCTGCTCCAAATCTGTTTGTGATCAGCAATGAAAAGATGCTGTGGTATTTCGGTCAGTTGTGATCCTGAAGTGCTGGTGTAGCTGGCACAAATTTCTGAAGCTGAAATGGATTGTCTGTCACTTTGTGAAGCCGAAGACGTGTGAAGTTGGCTCCAGCTTTAGGCTAAGATAGATCTGAAATACATTGTGTCTTACGTGTCTAGGCTTCCAAGTTTGTGATGCTGAAGATGTTGTTATGTGAATCGCAGTTGGTGTGCTGAAGATTCGTGTGTGTCCAATTGTCTGGTTGACCCAGTTCTTGTGAAGCTGAAGAGCTTGGAGTATGTCTGGCCATTTATCTGAAGCTGAAATGCTGTGGTATGGTCTGGCTCCCATTTATCATAAATGGGTGAAAATGCTTGTGAGTATTGTTGGTCCAGTATAAGATGAAGGAAAATGCTGTATGTATGGTCTGGTAAGTATCAATAAGTGCAAAAATGACTTGAAGATGCTTGGTAAGTTAGCCTGATGTAAGTGCAACAGAAGTGTGGCGGTTTTTTGTGTTTGCATAAAAGACGTGGCGTATGTTTAAGTAGCGACCAGGAAAAAGAAGTTTTGGCGTAGTTGTTCAGTATTTGCTACTTAATGCCACATGTGATGCAATGGGGAAACGTAACACTGGTCAATGTCCGGTACGTGTATGTCTGGGCACCTGGTATTTGTGAATGGCTATTTTGGAGCTACGAAGATGGCTGTACTGTATCTTCTAGTTGCCGGTCTTGTTATCATGTATGAAGGCTAAGATACTGTGGTGTATGTCTGGGGCGGTACCATATTTCTGGTGAAAACCTACCAACCCCACGCATAAGCTGTGGTGTGACTTCAGTCTTGGCTCTCCATGTTTCGTGAAAGCTGAGTGCTGTGTGTATGGGCTGGCTCGGCAATCTTTGTGTGCTAAGAGCTGTGGTTGTAGTTGTCATGGCCAATTTTCTGTGAAGCTGAACAGTGACTGTCTGAAATGTGTGGTCTATCGGTCCCAGGTTTGTGAAGCTGGAGATGCTGTGTGTATTGTACTGGCTCCCAAACGGTTGCGGGCTGAAGGATGTTGGAGTATTGTGCTAGCGGCCCAGTTATTGGGCTGAAGATATGAGGTTGTCTGCTCCGATGTTTTGCGATGCTGAAGATGCTGTGTATTGTCAGCTCCATGTTTTGGAAGCCTGAAAGTGCTGTCTGATTGTCTGGGCCATTGTTTGTAAATGTGAAATACTGGGTAATTGTCGAGCTCCATTTTTGTGAAGAAGTGGAGATCGGACTGAAGGCGTGGATGTCGGCTGCCATTGGGTGAATGCTGAGATCTGTTGATATTGTCTGGCTCCCAGTGTTTTGGTGTTTTCGTTAAGTGAAGCATACTGTGTGTATTGTGGCTTACCAGCGTAAGGCTGAAGAAGGGAGTATAAAAATAGCACAGTTCTAGTCTGAAGAGTTTTCTTTGGTTCCAGTGTGAGCAAAGAGTGGTGTCCTGTGTTTTCGCAGTTCTAGTGATGCTGAGATTGTTGTGTCTTAATTGTCTAGTTGGCATCAGTGTGATGAAACAGGATGGAACGATTATGAAGAGGAAATGTAATGAAAGTTAAAAATTTTTAGAAGAATAATAATGAAATGTCGTGCTGGATGAGATGAGGTAGCAATGTGACGAAACGTTGCATGCACTGACATATAGGTAATAAAACTGCGTTCAAGGTGAGGTAAACATTGCATAGTGGCCTGGCAGTTTGATGACGAAGATGTGAAAGTGGTTAGAAAGCGTACACGAAAACACAAAGGGATTTTTACGAAATGAAGAAGACAATACTGTGCATGCAATGTGAAGAACGACATAAGGCGTTTAATTCATTTGTGCTTCAGCAGAGTACGATTGCCCAATCTCCGGAGGGCCAAACAGAATTGTGTCAGACAGGATTTGTGTGACGGCAGAAACAACTGTGGCACGGTTCGATGAAAGAAACTGCGGTAAGTTGGTTTATGAAGTGGTGTTGTGGTGGTGTAATACAGCGGCGTGAACGCTTGATTTGAAAGTATATGTAGTCTTGTCTGGTTCCGAGGTTTTGGATCTAGATGTGCGTGTCTTGTCTGGTGCCAGTTCTTCTGTTGCTGAGATGTGTGTGTACTTAATTGTCCGGTTGGCATGGGGCTGTGGAACAGAGACGAAGAAACAATTCTAGGGAGTCAGTAACATGCCCGTGCGCATGTAGAGGCGTCCTCCAATAGGGCGGTCGGGCACCCAACGAGGGCCTGATTCGTACGGGTTGAGGTTAAAGTCCGGCCAGTGACCGGCCCACCATGCCCCGGGCAGTTTCGTCCTTGTGCTGATCCGGTGATCTGTTACGCGGGTTGGGCCGGTTGACCGCCTCCGAAGTGAGCCAGTTCTTGCCCTGTGCGCAGGTCCGAGGCATGAGACGGGCAAAGGGGTTGCGGCAGAACTTCATGTGCGTTACACACCCATCATGTATAGTCCCCTACCGGTCCCGGCGTCCTTTTGCTGCCGTCCTCCCTGTAACGGTTTTGGCCGTACCGCTGAGGGTCGCAACACGTTCCTGCTACGTGCCGTGTTCCTATCGTCGGTTTGGGCTGTTTCTTGCCGTATCCTTCGTGACGCTGATGCGCTTTGGCCCTTCCCATTTCGATTGGGGCAGGCCGAGTGGCCACTGGGTCAGGTGAGTCCGGGGAGTAAACTGTTGGTCCTTCGTACTCAGCGTGCCAGGGTGACAGGAGCTCTGAGAAACTACGGGTTGAAGGGCCACGGAAACGCCTAAACGCGTACGGGGTTGTTCCCTGGCAATACGGTATGGCGAGAGAAAGTGTGGGGCAAACAGGTAGAGGATGCGCAACGGGAAACCCAGAACGCTACGGGAAGGGTGGATTGAAGGACAGGCGAAACGGCTCGGGACGCAAGGGGTGTAGGTTTGGGGTAGGTGGGCTCGGCAACTGCAGTTGGCAAAGGTACGGGGAAGTCGACAGAAAACGGACGGGACCGGTAATGAAACGGGATTCGGGACCGGAGCATGGCGACGTGTACGGGGGCCGGTTAGGGGCCGCTACGGGGCGTACGGTACGGGCGGCGCTGACGGGGACGGTGGGGCGCGGTACGTGGCCCGCACTTTCCCCGTGTGCAGTCCGTACGGGCAACGTACAGGGCCCGTTGGGTGCCCGTACCGCCTATTGTTGGGACTGCTCTACCATGCCCGCACGGGCAGTTCACTGGGACTCTTCCATGAATTGTTTCTTCCGGGCTCTGTTCATCACATGAATGGCCAACCGGACAATTAAGTACACACACCATCTTCAGAATCAGAAGAACTGGCACCTAGACAAGACACGCACCATCTGTCAGCATCGCAAAACCTGGGAACCAGACAAGACATACATATCTTTCAAAACAAAGGCACGCTGCTGCTATTACCACCACCACCAACACCACTGTCATAATCACCAACTTACCGCAGTTTCTTTCGTCCGAACCGTCGACACAGTGGCTTTCGCCGTCACACACGCCATCCTTGTTGAGACAAATGTTTTGGCACCTCCAGGTAGATTCGGGGCAATCGTACTCGGCTGAGCAACAAAGAAATTAAGCGCCTTCATAGTGTCGTGCATTCACATTCATCGTCACAGTATTGTTCTTTCTTCATTTTCGTACTCTTGTGTTTTCGCTGTATTCGTCTTTCTCACCACTTTCATCCATCTTCGTCATCACTGCCAGCCACTATTTGCAATACGTTTACTCACCTTGAGAGTCAGTTTTATTCACCTATATCGTCAGTTGCATGCAACGTTATCGTCACATTCGCTCACCTCCATCGTCACTCCAGTCATCGACATTTCACTTCCATTGATCATCTTCTATTCTGTTAACTTTCATTGACATTTCTACTCTTCCTATTAATCGTTTCTTCAGGTGCTCTGTTCATCTCATCATCTCATCTGGCCAACTAGACAATTAAGACACACACAATCTTCAGCATCACTAGAACTGCGAACAACACAGGACACACATCATCTTTAGCATCACAAGAACTGGAAGCCAGGTAAGGAAGAAACCGTCTTCAGGACTAAGAAGTGTGTATGTATTTATACTCCCTTCTTCAGCCTTACAAGAACTGGAAGCCAAACAATACACACAGCATCTTCAGCTTAACAAAAACAAAAACAGACCAGACAAACAACACATCTCACATAACAAAACTGGGAGCCAGACAATACAGACAGCATCTTCAGCATCACAAAAGATGGGAGCCAGACTATACACACAGCATCTTCAGCTTCACAAAATATGGGAGCCAGACAATACACACAGTATCTTCAGCATCACAAACAATGGGAGCCAGACAATACAGACAGCATGTTCAGCTTCACAAAACATGGGAGCCAGACAATACACACAGCATCTCCAGCATCGCAAAAGATGGGAGCCAGACTATACACATATTATCTTCAGCTTCACAAAACATGGGAGCTAGACAATACTCACAACATCTTCAGCATCGCAAAAGATGGGAGCCAGACAATACACACAGCATCTTCAGCTTCACAAAACATGGGAGATAGACAATCCCACATCTTCAGCTTCACAAAACATGGGAGATAGACAATACAGACAGCATGTTCAGCTTCACAGAAAATTTGAGCCAGACAATACACACAGCATCTTCAGCATCACAAAAATCTGACAGACAATACCACACAGCATCTTCACTTCACAGAAAATGGTAGCCAGACAATACACACAGACTCACTTCATAAATAAAAGCAAAACAAACAGACAGACTCAGCTCACAAAAACTTCACAAAAAATGGACCAGACAATACACACAACATTACATTTACCAGCTCACATGTGGCATTAGAGAAAAACTGAACACACCAAAGCTTTTTTCTGGCGTCACTACACAACCTGTTAGCAACACAAACCCCCACTTCTTAAAAGCTACAAAAAAAATTTTGGGGAGCCAGACAATACACACAGCATCTTCAGCAAAATCACAATAACATTGGGAGCCAGACAATACACACAGCATCTTCAGCTTCACAAAAAGGGAGCCAGACAATACACACAGCATCTTCAGCTTCACAAGAACTGGGAACTAGACAGGGCACACAGACACACACACCATCTTGAACACCATAAACAGCATCACAAGATGTGGAAGCCAGACAGTTAAGACACAATCTATCTTCAGCAACACAAGAACTAGGTGCCAAACATTTGGATACTAACTGTCTTCGCCATCAGTCGACCTTCGTCGTTATTCCCATTGCTCCCATGTGGCATTAGAACAACTATCTGAGCAACACGCAAGCCTCCTTTTTTTTGTTCGTCACTTACATCGACCTTTTTAGCAACACGCAAACCGCCCACTTCTGAACTTGACTTACATCAAACTTTTAACAACACAGCAAACCGCCAACACTTCGTTTGAACCCCCTTGACTTACATCGAACTTTTAACACACGCACCAAGGCGGGAGGTTATGAACGCGGCGACAAGTCATTGCAGAAGTGCTTTTTTGAGAGATAGTGCGGATGAACGCATTTAAGGCATCTTTAAGAAAAGAGTCGCGACAAAAGTTGCTGAGCTGATCCTTCATGGAGATAGTAGATCCAAACACAAAAAGGTTAAACGAACATTATTTATTTTACACGAACATACAGTGCGCAAAACGACACTACAGATAAACGGTTAGAACGAGAATAAGAGAGACAGTTTTTGGTGAATTTTTGTCGCTAGTTCAGGTTGAAGATGTGATGATTGTTTCTCTCTTTTCACGGTTAAGTGCGTTTGTGGCTTGACAAAGGGGATTTCCCCGGAATTGCATACTGTTGTCCGTGTCAAAAAAATAAGCGTTCGTTCTGTGGTTTGGTCTTGTTAGAAGCTAGCACATTCTGTTCGATTTCTTTTTTTTTTCTTTTTCTTCACGGAGATATTCTGGCCAGTTTAATGCCGCCGTATTTCACAGACACGTTTTGAATGTAATATTGCTAACGCTGATGTCTGAGTTGCTGTGATCCAGTCGGGAGGTTATTAACGCGGTGACAAGTCTTGCTTGTTTCAAACAGGTGCTCTTTGAGAGATACGGTCGGATGGACGCAAGGAATCTTAATCTAAGAAACGAGTCGCGGCAAACGCTGCTGAGTGGATCCTTCATGGAGATAGTCTGGTCAATTTATCTCCGCCGTATTTCACAAAAATGTTGACATGTCTGCCAAATTAATGTCTAGGAGGTCTGAGACAAAATGAAGCGTCAAAAGCCTTCATTTCTGTTTTCGCAGTGTTTAATGAGCTTATTGCTGTTCACCCATCACAAAATCTCATCAATACTGAACGCCTCCCGGACAGAACGAACTTCCTCAGGGGGTGCACTTTGTGAGAGCTCCCTATCGCCAGCATACTTCTGAAAGTCACACGCACTCATGATCAGAACTTTCATCCAACAGATGCAAACCACTCGAGAGCAACGTCCCGAATTACGCAGGTCAGCGAAATGGAATAATCGCGCGTGCCGAATGTTGCACGGAGGTCCAAAAGAGCAATCCCGCTCTGCGACTGAATCCAAAAATATATGAAACAAGGATGACTGCTACAACACATAAACGGTTAAAAAACAAACAAAACAAAAACAAATCGCCAATTTAATATGACCAAAGACAATATTTTGCATTGTTCTGTTAAATTAGCGTTCTTTTTAACAGTTTATATGTTTGGATCTTGTAACGAATCGACGTGACAATTACATATGGGGCGGGGCCATCACACAGCAGACGCGGGCGGTTCACACACGAGAGTCCAAATCATGACGCTGATGTCTTATAATAGGTGCTCTCGAATGCGTTCCGCGTAACTAAGTTGGTCTAGTTTTAGCCATTTTCATTGACGGATTTCTTGTGTGTTTTTGATCCAATCTTAATAAAAATTACTGTTGAGAAAGCTTCATGTCTCGTCTTTCTAACAGTGCTGTTATGTGTATTACGCTTTGAAAAAGAATGTGAAAATTCACCCCGATCTCGGTACCCCTAAGCGATGCGCATAAGCTGCGAACACCGCTCGCCGTAAGCAGTTTTCAGACGCGGAGTGTTGGACGTACGCTAGACCAGCCATGATGAAATCTGTATCAATCAAAAGTGCTGTTGCTAAACATTCTTTCCATATCCATGATGGCTGACTTCGACAAGCAGAAGTCCTGAATAAGTTGTTTGAAATGTGTTTAACGGATTTTGTTCTATTTTTAGACCACGGACACTCATAAAAAATATCAGTAGAAAGATCAATCTTTCCTCTTCAAAGTTAGCCGCCCACTTACTAAAATAAGAGTTCAAAACTATTCGTACGTCCAACACTCAGCCGCCGAAACGTGATAACAAAGAGATTTTATTACCACAGCCGCTGAGGCGACCGCACAAGCGATCGTGCGTGCCAAGTTGGTGGATTCTCCACTATCAGAGTGTCCTACATTGAGTGTAAACGATCTTGTTGATGACTGAAAGTATTAATCTTTTTCTTGAAAGCCAGATTAAGCTGTCAAACGAATGCTTCTGTCAGTAAAAATGAAAAAATGAAGCGGTCAGTGAACGATCGGAAACACGGGCGAGAGCTGGTTTGGGTGTCAATGGGATGATCGACAAATTTATTTATAAACAGCAATTTTAGCAAACTTTTCTACTAATGACAGTCTAGGAGAGGCTTTATTGGTAATATCCAAGGAGACAGTCGGAAATTCCTGGGACATTTCAAGTGCCATTTTGGGCCACAAATATCATCAGAATCACTCAAACAGATCTAGCGAATGA
>JABMCL010003353.1:0-22362 GCA_018857735.1 Alviniconcha marisindica | reverse complement strand
GTTTTTATTTTTTTTATCCAGGTTAAATGCTAATCGGGGAACTGATGGGAAAAAAATTAGCGAAAAAAATAACAGGGTTTAAAAGGGGAAAACAAAAGGATGGGGCCCCTAGGTGGCCGTTCCCCAAATTTTGGGTCGTTAAACAGCAGAACATCATTACAGATGGTCGTTAAACAGTCAGAACGTCATTACAGATGGTCGTTAAACAGAACATCATTACAGATGGTCGTTAAACAGTCAGAACATCATTACAGATGGTCGATAAACAGCCAGAACATCATTGCAGATGGTCGTTAAACAGTCACAACATCATTACAGGCGGTCGTTAAACAGTCAGAACATCATTACAGATGGTCGTTAAACAGAACATCATTACAGATGGTCGATAAACAGTCAGAACAGCATTACAGATGTCCGAAACAGCCAGAATAGCGGGTCGTCGTCTTGTGCATGGAGTTGCGAGAGAGGCCAGAGTCCTGCCCTGATCCTCAGGCGCACATCACCTGGTAGTGGGTGGAATCAGTACTGGACCCAGTAATCCAGTCAGAGACATAGCCGTCCAGGGCAGTTATGTCCTGAATGACGCACAGCTTGAGGCTGAGGTAGTAATCCGCGGTGCGACACTCCCGCACTTTGAGGCACCATTGCAGACAGTCTTCCGCGCTTGCTTTGTAGGCTTCTTCCAACTTGTTGCCATTCACATAACTGCCGGGGTATTTGAGGAAGTTTGTCCATCGGTCCCAGGGTGCGCATTCTGAGGAAAAATCAACAACTTTCTTTTACGTGTTGTTCTCCATGATACTGGGTATGTAATGTAAAGGATAATTTATCAGGCGTTTAAACCTAACGTGAGCCCGAAGCGCACCACACAGAAACAATAGGGTCGACAGAATATATACAGAACCAACAGCAAAATGAAATCCTACTAACTGCATTAACAAACACACAACAATACTTCATTCGACGTCTTTCACATTGCGTAATAGTCATAATAATTCATTTTATATAGCGCCTCAACAACAATTATATGAGCTATTAGCGCAGTACAGATCAACAAATGCAATAAAACACGCATCAATATATTACTTAAATTAGCCTAAAACAAAAAAATTAAAAGATAAATTCTCTCTATCTATACATACTATTTCAATGTATGCATATACATTCAAGATTCATTTTAAAACAACATTTTGAATTTATATACGAATTTAGACATCAGAACAATCTGCAAGTAATGCATTTCACACACACACACACTCGCACGCACACACACACACACACACACACACACACACACACACACACACACACACACACACACACACACACACACACACACACACACACACACACACTACTGCACACACACGCACACAGGCAAGTCCAGAGGAAAAAAGATGGGTATTGATGGGCAGATAGAAATGATGCTATGGAAGAAACACACACACACACACACACACACACACGCACGCACGCACGCACGCACGCACGCACACACAACACACCACACACGCACACAGCATCGCACGCACGCACACGCTCGCTCGACGCACGCACGCAGCACGAACGCTACGCACACACACACACAGACACACACAACGCACACACACACATACATCACACACACACACATGCACACACATACGCACGCGCACGCGCGCGCGCGCACACACACACACACACACAGAACACAAACACACACACACAAGCACGCATGCACGCACACACAGGCGCAAAGACACACAGAGAAAAAAAGAGTAACCGAACTGACGTGAACACCAAGACGTACACACCTTTAACACATGTGTTCCGACCCACGGAGTAGAAGTAGCCAGGAGTGCACAGACACAGTGCTTCAAAACACGTGGATTGTGCCGCTGGACATTCTCTGTCAGTTCTGCAAGGCTTGTTCAGCCAGTTTACTAGACAAAAGACAATCAGCCTGTGTCAGAAATCGTGTTGGTGATCCGTAAAGTTTACATGTCTTCACTGCAAGCACTGTTCAGCCAGTCCGCTAGATAAAAGAGTCAGTCGGCATCACACAGCCTGTTCCCGATCTGTGAAGTTTACCATTCACTAAAAGTATCGGCGCTGCAAGCTGAGATACACGAGGCCACTAAAGCAAAGATAGTCAGCAGATATAATTATAGGACATGTCGATCATGTGTAAGTCAGCCCAAGATATCATGCCGGTGACAGAAACCTTCTCTGGACTCCTTCAAATCAAACCTCAAGACATTTGTTTTTCCAAAATATAGACCTGCCATTTTTTCAGTTCCATCCTCCAACTCAAGCGGCTGTTTGTTGTCCGTTTAAGCTGTGTGTGGGTTATGTTTTGTTTAGTCACTATACGTGTGTGTGTGTGTGTGTGTGTGTGTGTGTGTGTGTGTGTGTGTGTGTGTGTGTGTGTGTGTGTGTGTGTGTGTGTGTGTGTGTGTGTGTGTGTTGTGTGTGTGTGTGTGTGTGTGGGTGCGTGCGTGTGTGTGTGGTGTGTGTGATGTTGTGTGCGCATGTGTGTGGTGTGTGTGTGTGTGGTGGTGTGTGTGTGTGTTGTGGTGTTGTGTGTGTGTGTGTGTGTGCGCGCGCGGTTTTGTGAGTTCCATCCTCTGCCTCAAGCGGCTGTTTGTTGTCCGTTTAAGCTATGTGTGGGTTACGTTTTGTATAGTCACTATACTCTTGTTTTCGGGTGTCTGTGTGTGTGTGTGTGTGTGGTGTGTGTGGGGGGGTGTTGTTTGTTGGCCTGGTGTGCGTGCGCGCGTTACGTGATTTGGCTGTGTGATTTGTAATGGGCTATGTGCTCCAATCTAGGGAAAGAGCATATAAAATGGTACATTTGTAACATTATGATGATGATGTAGTAGTAGTAGTAGTAGTAGTAGTAGTAGTAGTAGTAGTAGTCGGCTTCGTCGTCGTCGTCGTAGTAGTAGTAGTATCTGTAGCCCGGTAGAATTAAGACGTGTCGGTGCCATGAACTGGCCATATTCTAACCTAGCTACATCAGGCTTTAAAGGGAGGACATTTGTTAGCTCTGGGTTCTCAACAGAGGAAACATTAAATTCTGCGTCCGCAGTACCCCATTGGCTCACAAGTATGATCCAATGGTCTTGACGCTTGTCACTTTATATTCAGTTGGGAATGGGATCTAGAAAGTGAGGCTCAATAAACCGAAAAGACCAGAATACAAGAATAAGAAGACAGAACATGCCAACCTCCATTGTGACTGAGTCAGACTTAAAAGAATGCATCTTAGGTAGCGCTGGGTTCTCAGCACAGGGGACCTTGACTTCTACATCCACAGTACACCACTGCGCGTTCGTGAAAGAGATGGATAGATTGAGACGGGAGGCGTTGCAACAGCTGGACAAAATGGCAGAACAGATAAGGACATGTAAACAAATACAAAGAGAACGATGCAAAAGGTGAACGAGACAGAGTCGGGCAGAGACGGAGGAATGGGATCGACAGAACCCCCGGTCAACACTTACTGACTTTAGTATTTGCAGTTATCGTACAGATATTGATGTAAGGATCACAGGTGGTACCCATGACACAATGGTCCCTGAAGCCGGCGCACGGTTGTTCGAGTTTCCGTTCTGAAAACATGAATAACAGTCGGTTAGTTGATATTTAACGCCCAGTCAGCTGTACTGCGTAAATCTGAAAAACAACAACAGCATGCAACTGCAGCATACACCACTTCGCAAACAGCAAAGTGTTTCCAAACACAATCCTTGGTTTCAGGTTTTCGTCTTGATCTCTTGTACCTGCAGGACAAACCAGGTGTTACAGATTGTTGGTTCTAGGTCGAAGAGTACAGAAAACAACAAAGAAGTAAATAGCAACAACAGCAAGAAGAAGAAGAGCAAGAAAAAGGAAGGCACGATGCACTTAGGTGCCGAAGACCTTGATAGAGCAGTGGTCAGATCGAAATAAAACCCAACTAGAGTGGAGAAAATCCCTCCCCCTTCATGAACTTCACATTGGGTGCATCAGTCTCTCCCGGGGACGAATAATATTGATCTTTCCTCTATGCCCTACAGACAGCAAAAGTGTTATCAACAATCTGATCCCGGTAATGAGCATTAATTCTTACACTGGCTGCCCGAGCTTGTCGCGAGTTTCGCTACCTGAGTAGCTCATCGATGACCAGCATTAACGACAGAAAACAACCGACTAGTACCAGGCAGTCTCCGACAGCATAGGAGAATGTTCTTGACTCATAAACATGAGCGGCTCTAAGCGACGGGAGACGTTTGCAAAAGAAAATAATTAAAAACTGAAACGATGTCCTGCAACTGATTAGCAACGGTCTTCTTCCTTCTTTTCTTTCCCATTTTACTTTTTATGATGAAGTGGTTCAGTTACTTTTTGTTCGAAGTGTAGAAAAGAACAAGTAATTGCTTGTTGAGGCTTTATATTTAGATTTGGAAGACCTGAAACTGAGTAAATCCGACGAAGAAGAATGAGAGAGGCAAAAGAAAAGGAGAGAGTCCCCTCCCTTCGTAAAGAGCTTACTGGGTGAATCGGCCCCAACCCCAACAACCCCATTTTGCCATAGTGACCGTGTGTAGGAAGCTGAACTCACTGCAGATGGCACCGCCTTCACACGTGGATTGGGAGTCACATTTGCCAAGTAGGTCGTTAGAGCAGTCAGAGCCAGGATCCAGAGCTGAAATACAGAGAGGTGGAGTGAGTGAGAGGAAGGACGGGGGTGAGAGAGAGTTTGCTGTCTACACTGACCTAACTGTAGACATGACTGACGTTAGTCAATAAACAATAAACAGCTAAGACAGTTCGGGTCGCCTTACGCTATAGCAGCCACAGGAGCAGCGCTACCCATTTCTGCCAGTGTGAGCAGCATTTTCGTGTGTGTGCAATCAATGGTGCAGCTGCCAGTATGTGCACACAGATGCTGATTCGTACCATTGCTCACGGGGGAAGACGCGAGCACCATATGAGAGTCTGCGTAGAAAATTGACTTTGGGAGAAAAGTCCCCTGCCGGACCCGGAGTCGAACTGGCGTCAGCAATGCGCCTGGCCTTGTGGTCACCTGAGTTATCCCCCCCTTCTAAAAAGACGAAAGAAAAAACAAACAACAAAACAAAAAGAAGAGGGGAGGAAAGAACAACCTTTGTTTGTTTGTTTGTTTGTTAGTTACTTCAAGTGTTTAAGCCATACACATTTCTGTGTTAATAAACCTCACATAGTTCAGCCATACACGTTGCTAAGCCAGATAAACTGTACGTAGTTCATCCATACGCACTGCTAAATCAATAAGCTGTACGTAGTTCAGCAGTGCAATTTGCCATGTACTGATGACATCAAGCAACACGTCTGAAAGTGTTATGACGTGTTGTCAGTACCGATGATCTCACTGGAAACGTCTGAACAAATGTTTCGTGATGCAATTTGCCATGTACTGATGACATAAAACAACACGTCTGAAAGTGTTATGACGTGTTGTCAGTACCGATGATCTCACTGGAAACGTCTGAACAAATGTTTCGTGTTGTTAGTACCAATGATCTCATACTACACATCTGACAGAACTGTGACGTGTTGTCAGTACCAATGATCTCATACTACACATCTGACAGAGTTGTGACGTGTTGTCTGTACCAATGATCTCATACTACACATCTGACAAAATTGTGACGTGTTGTCAGTACCAGTAATCTCATACTACACATCTGACAAAACTGTGACGTGTTGTCAGTACCAATGATCTCAAACTACATATCTGACAGAATTGTGACGTGTTGTCAGTACCAATGATCTCATACTACATATCTGACAGAGTTGTGACGTGTTGTCAGTACCAACGATCTCATACTACACATCTGACAAAACTATGACGTGTTGTCAGTACCAATGATCTCATACTACATATCTGACAGAAATGTGACGTGTTGTCAGTACCAATGATCTCACACTACATATCTGACAGAGTTGTGACGTGTTGTCAGTACCAATGATCTCATACTACATATCTGACAGAACTGTGACGTGTTGTCAGTACCAATGATCTCATACTACACATCTGACAGAACTGTGACGTGTTGTCAGTACCAGTGATCTCATACTACATATCTGACAGAGTTGTGACGTGTTGTCAGTACCAATGATCTCATACTACAATCTGACAGAACTGTGACGTGTTGTCAGTACCAATGATCTCATACTACATATCTGACAGACTTGTGACGTGTTGTCAGTACCAATGATCTCATACTACACATCTGACAAAACTTTGACTTGTTGTCAGTACCAATGATCTCATACTACATATCTGACAGAGTTGTGACGTGTTGTCAGTACCAATGATCTCATACTACATATCTGACAGAAATGTGACGTGTTGTCAGTACCAATGATCTCATACTACATATCTGACAGAGTTGTGACGTGTTGTCAGTACCAATGATCTCATACTACACATCTGACAGAGTTGTGACGTGTTGTCAGTACCAATGATCTCACACTACACATCTGACAGAGTTGTGACGTGTTGTCTGTACCAATGATCTCACACTACACATCTGACAGAGTTGTGACGTGTTGTCTGTACCAATGATCTCACACTACACATCTGACAGAGTAGTGACGTGTTGTCAGTAGCAGCGATCTCATACGACACGCAAGATGAGGTACGGAATGACAACAAGAGCCTGAGACTTTCCGTCCTCACCGCAATTGTGCTCGATGTAAGCCAACGTTGGATCCAAAGCCGACGCGTCCACATCGTTCCACCCTGTGCTTCAAGCGGCTGTTTGTTGTCCGTTTAAGCTGTGTGTGGGTTACGTTTTTGTATAGTCACTATACTCTTGTCTTCGGGTGCCTGTGTGTGTGTGTGAGGGGGGGGGGGGAGGGAGGGGGGGGGGACGTTTGTTCGTATGTGTGTGTTTGTGTGCGCGCGCGCGTTTTTACTGTGATTTGGCTGTGTGATTTGTAATGGGCTATGTGCTCTAATCCAGAGAAAGAGCATATAAAATGCTGCATTATGATGATAATGTAGTAGCAGTAGTAGCAGTAGTAGTAGTAGTGGTAGTAGCAGTAGTAGTAGTCGTCGGCATCGTCGTCGTCGTAGTAGTAGTATCTGTAGCCTGGTAGAATTAAGACGTGTCGGTGCCATGAACTGGCCATATTCTAACCTAGCTACATCAGGCTTTAAAGGGAGGACATTTGTTAGCTCTGGGTTCTCAACAGAGGAAACATTAAATTCTGCGTCCGCAGTACCCCAATGGCTCACAAGTATGATCCAATGGACATGACGCGTGTCACTTTATATTCAGTTGGGAATGGGATCTAGAAAGTGAGGCTCAATAAACCGAAAAGACCAGAATACAAGAATAAGAAGGCAGAACATGCCAACCTTCCCTGTGGCTGAGTCAGACTTAAAAGAATGCATCTTAGGTAGCGCTGGGTTCTCAGCACAGGGGACCTTGACTTCTGCATCCGCGGTACACCACTGCGCGTTCGGGAAAGAGATGGATATAGATAGAGACGGGAGGCGTTGCAACAGCTGGACAAAATGGCAGAACAGATAAGGACAATGTAAACAAATACAAAGAGAACGATGCAAAAGGTGAGCGAGACAGAGTCGGGCAGAGATGGAGGAATGGGATCGACAGCACCCCGGGTACAGGCAACACTTACCGAGTCCAGGTTTTGCAGTCGCCATACAGATACTGGTGTCAGGATCACAGGTGGTACCGTCGACACAATGGTCCCTGAAGCCGGCACAGTTGTTCGAGTTTCCGTTCTGAAAACATGAATAACAATCGGTTAGTTGATATTTAACGCCCAGTCAGCTGTACTGCGTAAATCAGAAAAACAACAGAGAGTCCCCTCCCTTCATAAAGAACTTACTGGGTGAATCGGCCCCAACCCCAACAACCCCATTTTGCCATAGTGACCGTGTGTAGGAAGCTGAACTCACTGCAGATGGCACCGCCTTCACACGTGGATTGGGAGTCACATTTGCCAAGTAGGTCGTTAGAGCAGTCAGAGCCAGGACCCAGAGCTGAAATACAGAGAGGTGGAGTGAGTGAGAGGAGGGACGGGGGTGAGAGAGAGTTTGCTGTCTACACTGACCTAACTGTAGACATGATTGACGTTAGTCAATAAACAATAAACAGCTAAGACAGTTCGGGTCGCCTTACGCTATAGCAGCCACAGGAGCAGCGCTACCCATTTCTGCCAGTGTGAGCAGCATTTTCGTGTGTGTGCAATCAATGGTACAGCAGCCAGTATGCGCTAAATCAATAAGCCGTACGTAGTTCAGCAATGCAGTTTGCCATGTACTGATGACATCAAAACAACACGTCTGAAAGTGTTATGACGTGTTGTCAGTACCGATGATCTCACTGGAAACGTCTGAACAAATGTTTCGTGTTGTTAGTACCAATGATCTCATACTACACATCTGACAGAGTTGTGACGTGTTGTCAGTACCAATGATCTCATACTACACATCTGAGAGAGTTGTGACGTGTTGTCAGTACCAATGATCTCATACTAACATCTGACAAAACTGTGACGTGTTGTCAGTACCAATGATCTCATACTGCATATCTGACAGAGTTGTGACGTGTTGTCAGTAGCAGCGATCTCATACGACACGCAAGATACGAAATGACAACAAGAGCCTGAGACTTTCCATCCCCACCGCAATTGTGCTCGATGTAAGCCAACGTTGGATCCAAAGCCGATGCGTCCCCATCGCAGATGACAGCCAGACAGCGGTGGTAGTGGTCAATAAGGGACGTTCCAGAAGCGGCCAGGCAGTCCACCGTCGCCTGCTTCAGCAGAACTTCGCTGCAGGACCTGGTGTTGTTGACTGCACCATTGCACTGTTGGTACATCAAGACCGCCCGAGGACAGGAGGGTCTGTGAAGAGACAAACTCCGCTTTAGACCGCAAGGTGGGCATGCATCGTTTATGCTTCCTATTATACAGTGCTTGTAGCAGCAGCGGCTGTAGTAGCGATGCTGATGGTAGTAATGGTAGTGGTAGTTGTAATCGTAGTGGTGGTGGTGGTAGCAGTAGTATTGGCATAATAGCAGTAGCAGCAGGAGTAGTAGTATAGTATCAGTAGCTGTATAGTGGTAGTAGGCTATGTGATGGTACTAATCAATTCAAAAGAACTCGTAAAAAACGAATACAGCAGTAACTGTGACAATTAAGTGAGACTAAAGCAAAGGCACAAGTTAGTGACGTAAGTTTCCTTATTTCGACCCTTCTGTCTGGAAGTTACTGCCACCACACGTCAGAAATGCTGCTACAATCAATACTCTCACGTCCACTCTAAAGACACATCTCTTTACCGTATAATTATATGAAGCTAACTCAGCCATAATCGGTTAGATGTGTGTGTGTGTGTGTGTGTGTGTGTGTGTGTGTGTGTGTGTGTGTGTGTGTGTGTGTGTATATGTGTGAGTGTGTGTGTGTGTGTGTGTGTGTGTGTGTGTTGTTGTGTGTGTGTTGTGTGTGTGTGTGTGTGTGTGTGTGTGTGTGTGTGTGCGTGTGTGGTGCGTGGTGTGTGCTGTGTGGGTGTGTGTGTGTGTGTGTGTGTGTGTGTGTGTGTGTGTGTGTGTGTGTGTGTGTGCAACTCAGTGTAACTATGTATGCCGTGTTTGGTTTCTGTATTTGCTCATCGACCCAGTCCCCTGCGTCTTTTCCCTTTTTTTTTTTTTTTTTTTTTTTTTTTTCGTTCTGTAAAACACTCAGAGGTTTGTAGGAATTTGCGCTTTAGAAATTCCTATTCCTATTCTCACTATTGTCCGTCAGCAAAGGCAAATTGGAAAGGCAGTGAGAAAACATAATTCCCAAAGTTGCAAACAGATGCGAACTGAACGGATTCGAACACGATGTTTGCTAGCTGACTGCATTGGCGGTGCCGTTCTTACCTCGGTCTCTGAACCACTTCGTTGTTGGTGAAGACCATATCCAGAATCTCCTCCTTCGTAACGGCATCGCCAGGTTCTCCATCCCCTTTAAGCATAGCAAGGCACGCATCTGTTGTCTTTAGTGGACAGGCACGGGGCATCTGTTGTCTTTAGTGGACAGACAGGGGGCATCTGTCGTCTTTAGTGGACAGACACGGGGCGTCTGTCGTCTTTAGTGGACATACACGGGGCATTGGTCGTCTTTAGTGGACAGACAGGGGGCATTTGTCGTCTTTAGTGGACAGACAGGGGGCATATGTCGTCTTTAGTGGACAGACAGGGATGATCTGCCATCTTTAGTGGATAGACAGTTGAAATAAGTCGTCCTAAGTGAGTATACACGGATACATGAGAGACGGTCTTGTGTTTATTCGGTAATGATGAGAGGTGTCATGCGTCTATTCCATTGAAGACGGAGGTCACTGTTCTGTGTCCATATCCGTTAATGACAACAGATGACTGTGTCTATTAAGCAACCCTTACAGGGCATGTCGTCTTTACTGAATAGGGGATCCAGTATAACTACAGCAGGGCACCTGTCGTCTTTATTACATACGACATACGGCGGTTTGCAATCAAAACATAAGGGAGTTAATTGGCGCTCGAAAGACGTCACTCATCAACCACAACATGAAAGACCCGAGTCGCCTATTGTAACTCTCACCTGGCATGCGAGTAAATGCAAAGCACATAAACTCCACCAGAGCTACATCATCAGATGTGCGTGGATCCTCAGATATACCTATGGTAGAGTTGTGTACCTTGTGCTTACTCGAATGCCAGGTGAGAATTACCGTAGGCGACTCAGGTCTTTGCTTCTGTGTTTGTGAGACGTCTTTCGAGCGCTCATTAACTGCCTTGTTTGTGGATCCTGATCAGGCGTTCTGGGCCTCGCTCTGTTTCAGGTTACGGCGGTTGAGCGTCAGCTCACGTCTGAGCAAGGTGAACTCGAACATAAACTGTGTGCTCTCACTGGTTCATATGTGTGACCTCTGACCTGATGAAACCACAGGCAATGGTTTTGTCTGCATACGTCGGTTGGCTGTACTATTCGAAAGCCAACAGCGAGAAGATCATATGATTTTATCTTTTTTTATTTAAAAGTACAATCGAGCGGATCGTGTGTGTGTGTGTGTGTGTGTGTGTGTGTGTGTGTGTGTGTGTGTGCGTGTGTGTGTGTGTGTGTGGCGCGCGTGTGTGTGTGTGCTTGCATTTACATCCATTGTGCGTCAGAGAAAGGTTTTACGGTTCTGAAGTCGTAAATAGGTTGAACACAACACGTGATCAGGTAAACCGACGAAATGGCGGCGGCAAGCGCGCTGTAGAGTGTGGTGGAATAATTTCCTCTTAAGTGCGGTGTATTGTGAAGGTACGTTGTGAAATGGATAAAAGCAACCTCGCCGTATAAAATGAAAAGAAAGTATTCCAATTAGGGCGAAAGATTCATGTCCTATTTTCCGATGCGAAACTAGAAAATATAATCAAAAAGGTATTCAAAGTGGTTTTCCACCACGTAACTGAACAAAGTGAGAACACGTTGAGAACGTACTTTGGCTTGAACATGACGAGCTAATTGGAACAGTCCGTGTTGCAATCATCCGCTGGCTTCCCCTTTAAAGATCATTATTCAGTAGGCCCTTTAAGCATTGCACGGTATTTGTAATGATGTTCAGTGGATAGAAGTTTCCAATCTAATCATTGTAGGATATCTGAGACCTGTACTGGATACAGTGACCTCCATTCTAACCATTGCGGGACCTCCGTCATCTTCATTGAAGGACCAATGTACCTATTGAAATATGCCCGATAGATGTATTCGATAGAGGTTCCAGCTTAACCATTGCAGGACCAATGACATCTTTATTGGATAGACGGTCCAATGTCCTTGCCGGGCATGTGACGCCGTTAAGTAATAGTCGGTCTTCTGCTGCCATAGCAGTTCCCTAAAGGTGTTTTCTTGATGGTTCTAATGGCCACCCTGGCCAGCCTGACTGAACTGACCACGATGTTGATTCTCACCACAAAGCGTGTCCGGCTGTGGCGTGGAGAAGGAGTCCGAGAAGCATCTGACGACGACGCTGGCCTGGTCCGCACTGAACTCCACTTCAAACACGCCGTCTTTTCTCAGAACAGCCGCCTTCTTCGCTGAGTCGAAACCCGCAAGGTCAAGGCCAAACGAGCTGAGATTGCCCCTTTTCACTTGCCATGGGTTTCCTACTTTCCTTCCAGCAAACTGTAGATGTAACCAACAGCAGAACATTATTCGAACTCGCGACGCAATTCCCGCAGCAGCATGAGTGGATGGGATACATCATTCCCATACCGCAGGTTACGACACAGCCATGGGAAACTTCAGCCAAGTGAACATCACAACAGCTGTGTCTGTGGAGGATGTTTTGTGGTGGCACCCTTTGCGGGGATCTCAAGTGGCGCGCGTCGATCGCTCGCCGGCCTGTTACAAGAGAGAATCAACCCCACCGAGTCCGTGCAGTACAAACGGTCCCATCTGTATAAAGTAACATCTAGTGCTTCGGATGGGTACAACAACCAACACTCCGGACTCGTGCGCTTCTAGCCTGGCAGAAAAAGATCCCGAGGCAGTTGAAAATTGAAGAGGACCAGAGGAATTTTCTTTTCTGTCTTCGTGTATGAGCAGATGACTCCCTTATAGATAGGAAAGTTAGTTAGTTAGTTAGTGCTTGGATTTGAACGAACCGCATTTTGTCATCTCAGGGTAAGTAATGAATATTTCAAAAATTCTCATATATTAGTCAATCCTTTCTCAAGTTAAATCCGCAGAATCAGTCCCTACACAAACATCAACTAAACATAGATACACAGACATCAAACGCACATCGATGAAGACCTAAACCTTTCGAAATGGCCCTTGTTAAAACAATTTAAAATAAAATAAAACATACCCGGCTACAACATATTGGTTTCCGTCTAAATGATCAATACCACATTAAACAAAATAAAATTAAGAAAAAAGTTTGAAGATAAACATTTAAACATGTAGAGAACTGCGCTGTGCAGTGATGTAGCCTACAGTTTTCGCCTGCTCCCTCCGTCACTGAACTTGTCCGCTGACGCGTTATGACCCTTTGAGAATCAAGACGGCCATCATACGTGTTGCTGCTGCTGCTGCTCGTTAGCCTGCCGTGACTGCTCAGACTGCACTGGCCGTAAGCCATATCGACACGAAGAACGCAAACACATGCAGAATGAGCAAACAAGGGAGTTAATTAGTGCCAGAAAGACGTCACACATAAACACGGCAACAAAGACCTTAGTCGCTGCCCTCAACTTTGTTCCGGTGTTTATGTGTGACGTCTTTCGACCGCTTATTAGCTCCCTTGTTTGTTGATTCTGCACAGGCGCTATGGGCCTATCTCTTTCTGTTACAGATTGCAAACACTTGCAGTCATCGCTGTGTTAGCTGTGCGGATGAGACACGGCGGTTAGGATGGTACCGTCACAGAGGAGAAATGCTAGTGACTGACCTTTTGCAAACGACGGGACGTTGTTTGGACCCACATATATCCCGCCAAACCCGTCTTCTGCATTCTGACAAACACGCTGTAGGGAGAGAAAGTGTTGTTGGAGTCCAGTTGACTTCCTGGGGTGACCCGCAGATGGTAGTCGCCGCATTGGATGCCGGCCAGCCGGTACTTGCACGGTACCGCCACAGTCGACGTTTGTCCGTTGAACATGGTCAGGACTCCTGAACGCTTAACGGAACACTCCCTGGTCTCTGTGTTCAAAATGAAATCGTAAATAATAAAGAAGTGACGTTTCCCTTTGATGTTAGTTGTGTGCATGCTGCCCTGAGCTTGTTTAGTCTTCTTTCTTGTGCGTTGTTAGTCTCTGTCTTTGTGCACAGACACAAAGTGACCACACTTCGTGCTCCCAGGTTTTTCATAATTTACTGCCTCCAATGATCACATCCCTTGTGTATTCTGTGTGCTTATTTCCCGCGAGGCATTGCACACTTTTGAAATGTACACGTATCTGTGTAAAACATCTCTCTCTCTCTCTCTCTCTCTCTCTCTCTCTCTCTCTCTCTCTCTCTCTCTCTCTCTCTCTCTCTCCGTCCAGTTTACCCACTGTCATTTGGAAATTGTGTTCTCGAAGACAAGGAATGTAACAAACACTTAGGTCTGATTTTTCAAAGTAACTGCAAAAGGGAAAAACATATAAACAGTATTATTAGAAAAGTAACCCTTCTTATTTCATGTTTCCGTTCCTTTAAGTACAAGCTATGCAGAAAAGCCTTGGATATTATGTACAAATCCTTTATATTACCACAGCTTGACTACGCCGACATTTTTTGGAATAATTGTTCTGGAACACTTTCAGACATGCTCGAAAACCTGCATTTGGAAACTATAAGAATTTTTTTAGGAGCTGTTAGATGAACAAGCCACGAAAGGTTGTATAAATAATCTGGATTTTGCACACTGAAAGAAAGACGAAAACGTCGCAAGCTATTAATGTTTTACAAAATGATTAATTACCAGTGCCCCGGATACCTATCTAACTCAGTACCACCTCTAGTTTCAACAACAAACCCGTATCACCGACGACTATATGAAAGAGTCATTCCCGCTCATAAAACAGAACTATATGCAAATTCATTTATTCCGTCAACTACCCAACTGTGGAACACATTACCTCAAACTATACAAACAAATCCTTCAATTAGCCTGCTGAAAAAATATTTGTCAACGAATTAAACTATGGTTCCTATATATTATTATTTTGGTTCTAGAAAGGAACAAGTTAAGCATTGTAGACTTCGACTTGCTATAATCGATTTAAATTATGACTTATTCAGACGCCACCTGTTAGAAGACCCTGTATGCTCATGCGGATATACAGCAGAAACATCAGAGCATTTCCTACTGCATTGTCCCCTTTATAATAGTATTATAAATAAAACCATTAATAAACTAGATGAGAACGAAAGAAATATCAATACACTTCTGTTTGGAAACGACCAGCTACATTTAGAAACTAATAAGAAAATATTTGCTATTGTCCACGATTTTTTGCGCCAAACCGACCGCTTGTAAATCTGTAAAAGTCTGCTCAAATTTGTTTATGATACAAGCGAAGAAGTTCATGTTTTAACCCTCTCCCTCTCTCTGTCTCTCTCAGATCAATAACTATGACAACATCACTAGACCATTCGGTTAGTTAATTATTGCTTTTTCAACCCCCGCCCCCTCCTCCCGTTTTGTTGTTTTTGTTTTGTTTTGTTTTCCGTTTTGTTTGTTTGTTTTTGTTGTCATTTTGGTCTTGTTTGTTTTGTTGCCTCTGACGTTTTGACAACAATTTGCTATCTTGCCATCGTAAATGTCTGTGTGATTATCATTTTATCTATAGGTAACACTCAAATAAGTATACTGCTTTTGTGTTTCCTGTACTTATTTGTTGAGATTATGATTACGATGAATGAATGCAATTTTGTTTAAACCAAAATGCTATCTGTTTGAGTTTGTTCGATGAAAACCGTAAGCAGACAAATACAGAAAACAAAACTGAGCGAAAAAGCAAAACAGGAAAGAAAAGAGTGTGCTTGTGTGTGAAGGTGTGGTGTGTGGGGAATACAGTGCTTATACATGTATACATTTGTGTTGATCTTGTAAAGCGCGGAGTGATCACGATTGTCGGTGAAACACCGCGCTATAGAAATGACAGCTGTTTACCTACCATCAACACGGTGTATCCCTACCATCGACACGGTATACCTACAAGTAACACATTATATACCTACAATCAACACAGAACATACCTATAATCAACACAGTATACTTGTCATCAACTCGGTATTTAGCTACAATCAGCACAATATATAAAGTAAATATACATAACGCATGCTAAAGTCTGTAATTTAGGTTAGTCTATGGTAACCTAGGCTAACATGTTCATAATCCTTGCACAAAGTCCGTACCATATAAATTATTGTATTGTTACTGTTGTTGGTATTGTTACAGAGAAGGTTTGCAGGGTCATTTGTTCATAATCCTTGCCGATTGGATCAATAACATATATTGGTACTGTTGCTGGTATTGTTACGGATAAGGTTTGCAGGGTTATGTGTTCATAATCTTTGTACAAAGTCCATACCACATAATTGTTGTTTCATTTTACGTACAAACAAAACATTCTAGACATCCTAAAGTACACCTACAGTGCAAATTGGGTATATAACTACTAGAATAATCACGCATCTACCAGCAGCTATCATATGTAGGCTATATGCCTGTCACCAAGTGGGTGTGCCTACCTATTAGCTGTTGGCTATATCTGCCATCAACTGGGTATACCTACCTACCAGACGTGGGTAATACCTGTCACCAACTGGGTATACCTACCTACCACATGTGGGTTATACCTGTCACCAACTGGGTATACCTACCTACCCGGTGTGGGCTATGCCTGTCACCAACTGGGTATACCTACCTACCACATGTGAGCTATACCTGTCACCAACTAGGTATACCTACCTACCACATGTGGGCTATACCTGTCACCAACTGGGTATACCTACCTACCACATGTGGGCTATACCTGTCACCAACTGGGTATACCTACTTACCAGATGTGGGTTATACCTGTCATCAACTGGGTATACCTAACTACCAGATGTGGGTTATACCTGTCAGCAAATAGGTATACCTACCTACCAGATATGGGCTATACCTGTCACCAAACGGGTATACCTACCTACCAGATATGGGCTATACCTGTCACCAACTGGGTATACCTACCTACCACATGTGGGCTATACCTGTCACCAACTGGGTATACCTACCTACCAGATATGGCCTATACCTGTCACCAACTGGGTATACCTACCTTTCGGAGCTGTGGTATTCACTTTACCAGGTGGATATATACCGGCCCTGAACCAGACCTGCCTACCTGCTGCAGCGTCATCACCATAGAAGCCGGCGACACACCGCTGTGACGACGGCAACACAGAAACGAGCCATGATCGCTAGCAGGTAATCTGAAGAAGAGAAACGTACCGCCACACACAAATATTGCCTCCTTAATTCGCTTACTGACAAGGACTGATTTGATTTTTAAAAAAATTAAAGTTCAGAAACGCTGTTCAAAAAGAAAACAAACAACAACAGACAGTTAAGAAGAAGAAGAAGAAGAATTAGCATGTATCTTGCGCTCATCAACGCCCTGAGCGCTCACGTGACATATATTAACGGAAATACGATATTCTATACACACGCAGAGCACAGTCCTACCAAAACAGTTTACATAAATTATTATATAGACAACAAACAAACACACATACACACGAGCGCGAGCACGTCCGCGCGTACATGCACACACACACACTAAAAAAAGTGGCAATAATTAAAAAAATGTATCACAATCACACACACACGCACGCACGCACGCACGTACGCACGCACGCACGCACGCACGCACACAAACACACACACACACACACACACACACACACACACCACACACCCACCACACACCACACACACACACACACACACACACACACACACACACACAGCGCGCGCGCCACACGCACACACACAACACACACACACACACCACACCACACACACATACACAAACGCACCACACACACACACACACACACACACACACACACACACACACACACACACACACACAACACACACACACACACACACACACACACACACACACACAGCCACACACACACACACACACACACACGCACGACGCACGCACGCACGCACGCACGCACGCACACGCACACACACGGACACACACACGCACACACGCACGCACACACACACACACACACACACACACACACACACACACACACACACACACACACACACACACACACACGTGGAAGTGAATTCCAAATGTGGTGTTCAAAGCAAAGGAAAGTGCGAAAGCCATGAGTCTTGCGTTTAGGTTGTTGGAATTTCAGCATCAGGGTGTCAGAAGATGAGCGTAGTGTATAAAACGGAGTGTAGAAATGTAGCAGTTCATAGAGGTAAGCAGGACCAGAACCATTTATAGCATTAAAACCCATACAAGCGACTTTGTACTTAATACTTTCTAAAATCGGAAGCCAGCGATTTTTTTCTTTCTTCTTCCCTAGGAGAGGTGTTGAGCGGTGTGGCAGCGTGCCAAGAGAACGAGTCGTGCAGCAAAGGTTTGAATTTTCTAGAGAGGGTGGATGACAGAATTAGGTGTACCTATGAGGAGAAAGTTGCAGTAGTCAAGCCGTGAGAGGATATTGGAAGTAACAAGAGTCTTGGCTGCGTCTTCAGTGAGAGACCTGCGGACTGAACTAAAGCGTTCAAACTGGAAATAAGCAGTTTGACAGATTTTTATCCAGCGCCGTAAGCAAAGCACTTTATTTGATTTTTTCTCCTTCTTGTTTCTGACCCTCATCCAGCTTCCATTCGTATAGAAAACACTGCTATTTTGTTTTCCTCGCAAGCAAACAGTCTGGGCGTAACTCTGTAATAATCTGTCCATGGAGGATTAGTAACATCCGTCACGTACTTTTGATAATACAAAAACCCTCATCTGTGCCTTTGTTTTGTCAAAACTTGACAACTGTACTTCTCTTCTATCAGGTTTTCCAAAACATCTTCTTGACAAACCCCAAAAGATCCAAAATTCTGCAGCCAGACTTGTCTTCAAAGCTCGCAAGCATGAGCACATCAAACCCTCCAAAAACGTCTCTGGCTGCCAATAGTCCCAAGAATTCAGTATAAGGTCGCAACTCTGTGCTACAATTCTTTCACTAAAAGATACCCACTCTGTTTTTCTGAACTCCTGTACCATCCATCCGAACAGCTTCGCTCCATTTCTGACACAAAACCTTTCCGGATGCCTTTCACAAAAACAAAGACCTTTGTACAACGAGCTTTTTGTACTTTTTTTTTTTTTTCACGGGTCCGACACAGTGGAACTCATTACCATATGATGTTCGTCACTCAGCATCAGCATCTTCTTTGAAACAAGCCTTAATAATTCATCTCTTCAAATCTGCATATGATTAATACCCCCCTCCCTGTGTGTGCGTGTACACGTGTGTGTGTGTGTGTGTGTGTTTTGGGTTTGTGTGGGGGGGGGGGTGTGGGGGGGGGTGTGGGGTGTGTGGGGGGTGTGGGGGGGTGTTTTGTGGGGGGGGGGGGGAGGATCCGAAAGGTTTTGGTTTTTTTTTCAAGTTTGGTCATGTTAAGTTACTGACAACTTTGGTTTATTTACTGAAACTGCTGTATGTAAATTCTTGCGTGGCAACCGGAGTTAGGCTATCGCCAGCCATCGACATAGAGGAACAAAAAACCAAGAGAGTGAGAAATTTAAGAGAAAAGTAAAGTTACTTACCAATTCCGGTTGAGCAGAAACCTCGAGCCGAAGTTATGCATTCCCTCAGACCTACCGTACTATTTATACAAATTTCGCCACCCCAAAACCAATGAACACCTGGGGGTGTTCTTATCTTTACGAGCCAAGCACTGTTTAGCTCGCTTTTTATGCGAAGTCATAGCACCTAGCGCTTTACTGAGGTTTAGCCTAATGGGAACACGTGTCGTTATTATCTTTTGTTTCATTTTCTTGTCTGTTTCTACAAAATATCGTCAAGCCAACCGCACTTTGTCATCTCGGGATAAGTAAATGAATATTTCAAAAATTCTCATATATCAATAAATCCTTTCTTAAGTTAAATCCCCAGAATCAGTCCCTACACAAACATCAACAAAACATAGATACACAGACATCAAACGCACGACTTAATCCCTTCGAAATTGCCCTTGTTAAAAAAACAAAACAAAAAAACAAAAAAACATATACGGCTACAACATACTGGTTTCGTGGGTCACTCCGTCTAAATTATCAATTTTTTTTTTTTTTTTTAAAAAAAAAAAAAAAAAAAAAAAAACCCAAAAGCTGTTTTTAAAAGGAAAAAACCCCCAAAAGGGTTTTTAGGGAATTTCCCCTAAGTCAAAAGAACACTTTTTTTTTTTTTAAAACCAAAATTTTTCGGTTTTTGTTTTCCTTTTTTTTTCAATTTTTAAAAAATTTATTTAAAAAAAATTTTTTTGCTTTGGGGGGGCAGTTTAAAAAGGGATTAACCTGAAAAAACCATGGGGTTGGGTTTTTCCAAAAAAAAAAAAAAAAAAAAAAAAAAAAAAAAAATTTTTTTTTTTTTTGTTGTGTTTTGTTCTAATAAATAGCGTTCCTTTGAACCTTTTATATGTTTAGATCTAGTTTTAGAACGCTCGCAGCCATTCTTGTTTCAGACGTTGTTGTGTCAAATATAATTATACAGAGATCGAGTGATCGTGTTTTATGTCCTGTGCGTATGTTTGGCCTTAATATGATTTGATCAAGCTGAAGGTAAGGGTGGGTGTGATGACATTTTAAACATTCAGAATGTGCTGTTTAAAGCACAGCATGGGCCTGAAAGGTTTTCGGTATTATTTATTATCACTTCCCCGGCTGCTCTTGGACCATGCAGACAATGTGGTCGAGCTTATTTTGACAATCGCTCCAGATCCCCACCAGGTTTCATCTTTCTGTGGCAGTGAAACCCCGCCGATATTCGCTCTTCAAGTATATGAGGCTACTCGTACACCACTGTGTGCACCGCATAGTGGCGTTGGAAGTAAAGTGGAAAGTCCGGTTCTAACTGAAGCTGACTAATTAAAATTGGAAACACGGAAAAGTTCTTTTCCTAACATTGGTTATCATCTTTGATTTGAAATGCTTCCCATTTAACTCAAAGGGCGGTGCGGCACTTTGACTGTAAAACAACATTATTGACATAGTCGCGCGGCAAGCAGGATCACAGTATCACAATTTGTGTATTATTCAACGGACTCATCACGTTTTCGAAAGAACTGTGAGCAGTGTGCGGAGATGTATGAGTTACTGCTTCTGAAGTTGAACAACAGGTACCGATCATTTTAGTCGCTGTACATTGTTTTGTTGTTGTTTTTACTGTTTTTATACTGTTCATTACTCTCTCTCTCTCGTTTTCACTGTCTGATTTTCCTCTCTCTCTCTCTCTCTCTCGTTTGCCCTGTTTTCCTTCTCTCTCTCTCTCTCTCTCTCTCTCTCTCTCTCTCTCTCTCTCTCTCTCTCTTTCCTCTCTCTCTCCTCTTTTTCCCCCTCTCTCCCCCACTTCCCCCCCCCCCCCTTTTTCCCTTCTTTTTTTTCCCCCCCTTTTTTCCCCCCCTTTCTCTCTCTCTCTCCTCTCACTCCTCGTTTTTTTTTTGCACTTTGTTTTTTTTTTTTTTTTTTTTCCTTTTTTCTTTCCTTTTCCTTTGTTTTTCCCCCCCCTTTTTTCCCCTTTTTTAAAATAAAAATTTTCCCCCCCCCCCCCCCTCTCTCTCTCTCTCTCTTTTTCCTTCTCCCCTCCTCCCCTCTCTCTCTTTCCTCTTTTTGTTTTCCTTTTCCCTCTCTCCTTTATGTTTTCCCCCCTTCTTCTTTTTGTCTTTTTCCTCTCTCTTCCCCTCTCCTTCTCTCTCCTCTCTCTCTCTCCCCTTTTCTCTCTCTCGTTCCCCTCTGTTTTTTCTCCCCCCCCCCCCTCTCTCGTTTGCACTGTCTTTTTTCCTTCCTCTCCTCTCTCTTCTCTCTCCCCTCCTCTTCTCTCCCCTCCCCCTCTCTCTCTCTCTCCTCTCTTTCTTTCTGTCTGTCTGTCCACAGAATCACACGACGACGTTTGATCTCTTCAAGCACTGGCGATGTCACATAATGTTAAAAAACAAACCTCTACTGGTAAACATATTGCTATAGTTCATTATCAGTTCATGATAACTTTATGTGTATATTGCAGTTCCACTCAACATTTTTACTCACGACAAAAACTTTCATATATCATGATTAATAGCGGGATAAATATTGATATCATAACGCCACCGTCCCTTTTGAGCCTTCGTTCTGATAGCCACAGGAACTGAAAAGATGGCAGGTCTATAGTGTGGAAAAACAAATGCCTTGAGGTTTGATTTGAAGGAGTCCAGAGAGGCTTTCTGTCACCAGCATGATTTCTTGGGCTGGCTTACACATGATCGACGTGTCCTATAATTAGATCTGCTGACTGTCTTTGCTTTAGTGGATTCATGTATCTGAGCTTGGAGATTGGTAAACTCCACAGATCACGAACAGGCTGTGTGACGCCGATTGATTCTTTTATCTAGCGGACTGGCTGAACAATGTTTGCAATGATGACATGTAATCTTTGTGGATCACCAACACGATTTCTGATACAGGCCGATTGTTTTTATCTAGCGGGCTGGTTGAACAGTCCTTGCAAAGCTGACAGCGACTGTCCAGCGGCGAAAACCACGTGTTTCGAAGGACTGTGTCTGTGCACTCCTGGCTACTCTACTCCGTGGGTCAGAACACG
>JABMCL010001552.1:10000-12500 GCA_018857735.1 Alviniconcha marisindica | reverse complement strand
TACCGTTCATTTGTATACGGGTTTTTGCGCGTTGCATGTTTTTCTTTGAGTTATAAAGCGCTCTGAGTCTTCGAAAGCGCTCTATAAATTCTCTGTTAAGATTATTGTTATGATTATTATTGGTATACAAAAGATGTGGTCAAGCCGTTAGCATCTGATACCATTTTTCATAGAGGTGGATGTTTTTTTAGTTTTTTTTTTAAATATTAGATATATTACTGCTCTTGAAGTCATATTGAAGTCTTTTGTTTGGCGGCCATCTTGGTTTGTTTCCACGGCAACGGGTGGTGAAAACTACAAAATTCAGCGTTTGTCAACATTTTTAAGCAATGGCATTACTACTAAGTCAAAAATAAGTTGATAATTATAATACTGAAGCAAAAAAAAAAAAAAAAAAAAAAAAAGGGATTTTGCGCTGTAGTGTCTGGCATTAAACACTAATGAACTATTTTTGATTGTTGAGTTTGCTTGCCAACTGGATTTCTCTGTGTGTCCGCTGGGCAGCTCCGACTGACGTACCTAGGGGTGGAGAACCTGTCTGATCAGAATTTGCTGCGGAGCATCGACACTCTCATCGTCTACGTGGCTGATATTTTCCACAACACGCTCGGTAAGCTTCCATACAAGTACAAGTCTTATTAACCAGCTGAAATTTAAGACAGCGGCGAATTTTCAGCCGGATATTATTATTATTATTATTAATAATATTCTTCTTCTTCTTCTTATTATTACTATTATTATTATAGCATATCTTCGAAGTCTAGAAAAGAAGACTGTATTTTTCTGAATCATAAAGAAAGTGAATTTTGTGTGCTTGTGTTGTGACCAAAGCTGATTTTCGGAGAGTTTCAAAACAATGATTTGACCGAGTAAGCGAGCAAGAATACGCGTGTGCGAGAGCGCAGACAGGTACAAGCACGCGCGCGCGCGCACGCGTGCACGCACATACACACACACACACACACACACACACACACACACACACACACACACACACACACACACACACACACACACACAGCACACACACACACACACACACACACACACACACACACACACACACACACACACACACACACACACACACACACACACACACACACACACACACAACACACACACACATGCACACAAACACACACACATGTATACACACACACACACACACACACACACACACACACACACACACACACACACACACACACCACACACACACAAACACACACACACACACAACACACAACATGCTACCAACACACACACACACACACACACACACACACACACACACACACACACACACACACACACACACACACACACACACACACACACACACCTCACACACAACAACACAAACACACACACAACACACACAGAAACACAAACAAACAAACACACACACACACACACACACACACACACACACACACATCACACGCACGCACCACCACGCACAAAGAGAGAGAGAGAGAGAGAGAGAGAGAGAGAGAGAGAGAGAGAGAGAGAGAGAGAGAGAGAGAGAGAGAGAGAGAGAGAGAGAACAGACAGACAGACAGACAGACAGACAGACAGACAGACAGACAGACAGACAGACAGACAGACAGAGAACAGAAAGAGAGAGAGAGAGAGAGAGAGAGAGAGAGAGAGAGAGAGAGAGAGAGAGAGAGAGAGAGAGAGAGAGAGAGAGAGAGAGAGAGACAGACAGACAGACAGACAGACAGACAGACAGACAGACAGACAGACAGACAGACAGACAGAGAGAGACAGAGAGAAAAAGCATTAGAAAAAAAGCAATCGATTAGGCCTGACCATCGTTGTCAAACAGCCAAGCTGCAGGTACACGTTCGTCCGGACATGGATCTGTCGGCCGACATGGCTATCATCGGTCTCGTCCGGCGCTGTGTCCATCTACGTGACCTCAACGTCAACTTCGCCGTGCAGGCCACCACCTTTGTGCACGTGCTGGAGATCATCCACAGACACAGAGCGATGTCCGGTAAAGGTCAGTAAGTATATCACTGGGCTTTTTGTTTAATGCCCAGTCATACTCTCTCTCTCTATCTGTGTGTCTCTGTCTGTCTGTCTGTCTCTGTATCTGTCTGTTTTCTGTCTCTGTCTCTCTGTCTCTGTCTCTCTGTCTCTGTCTCTGAGTCTCTGTCTGTCTGTCTGTCTGTCTGTCTGTTCTTCTCTCTCACACACACACACACACACACACACACACACACACACACACACACACACAACACACACACACACACACACACACACACACACACACACACCCACTCTTCTGACTCTCTGCACCTGTCTGTCTCTGTCTCTCTCTTTTCTCTCTCTGTCTCTCTCTCTGTCTCTCTTTTCTCTCTCACACACACACACACACACACACACACACACACACACACACACACACACACACACACACACACACACACACACACACACACACACATTCATTCACTACACACACACCACCACCACACTCACTCAC
>JABMCL010001552.1:0-2500 GCA_018857735.1 Alviniconcha marisindica | reverse complement strand
TTTGAAGAGAAAGGAGAGCCGAAGCGGTCTCGAACCGAGGTCCTTCCGCTTACCAACCTAACGCCTTACCGCTAGGCCGAACCGGCTCACAGATATGGCACGAGAGACTGAGACTGAAATTTCACGCGTCCGGTCAGGGAGGTAGGTCACTGCTGAAGCCGAAGAAAGAGGAGTGGGCAAAGCGCGGAGCCCTGTGGCACTCCTGCTGTGACGCCCAACGAAAAGAGTGGTTGCCTTCCAAGACCGTAGCCATCGCTGCCGGCTTGTCATGAAGGACTGGGGGGACTCAGCAGTGTGTGCTGTTTTCCACTCAGGCTGTAGTCCGGTTTTGAAAGAAATAACAACACAATTTCGTCCTTTAAAAAAGAAGAAGAAAAAAGCGAGAAGAGAGAGAGAGAGAGAGAGAGAGAGAGAGAGAGAGAGAGAGAGAGAGAGAGAGAGAGAGAGAGAGAGAGAGAGAAGAGAGAGAGAAACAGACAGACAGACAGACAGACAGACAGACAGACAGACAGACAGAGACAGAACTCGAACTCGAAAACTTTATTTTACAAGGATTGTAGTTTAGGTTCAGTTAAAACCTATCTTACAACTAGTCCTTGCTAAGCTAAGAGAGAGTTCAAAATCGAACTCGAACGCGAAAGTTTCATTTTACAAAGATTATAGTTTAGGTTCAATCGAAACCGCCTAACAACTAGTCCTTCCTAAGCTACTGATGAATAATAATTATTAAAAAAAAAAAAAAAAACAGAGAGAGAGAGAGAGAGAGAGAGAGAGAGAGAGAGAGAGAGAGAGAGAGAGAGAGAGAGAGAGAGAGAGAGAGAGAGAGAGAGAGAACTCGATCTCGAAAACTTTATTTCACAAGGATTGTAGTTTAGGTTCAGTCAAAAACCTGTCTAACAACTAGTCCCTGCTAAGCTACTGATGAGTAGATATCAAATTACAGGCATTATTTATATACATATAGGCGGCATGAATGAGAGAGAGAGAGAGAGAGAGAGAGAGAGAGAGAGAGAGAGAGAGAGAGAGAGAGAGAGAGAGAGAGAGAGAGAGAGAGAGGTCGTCACAGTTGTTTTTGTTGTTGCTCCGTTTCCAAACCACCATGCACTAATTCTTAGTCCCGCCGACGCCCACACGGAGCCGCAACGCCACTGGTCAAAACCTACGAGTAGTGACGCACCTCGACCGAGTTTCCACGCTTTATAAATAGTCTTTATTTGTAGCTCGCTTGACGTGCTCCACGTGTATCTCCAGTTCTATCTATCTGACTAGTGGCAGCACAGTTTTGACTGAACCTGAACCACAATCCTTGTAAAATAAAGTTTTCTCGAGTTCCCCGCCCCCTCTCTTTCTCTCTATCTCTCTTCTGAGTTCTGAGTTCTCTCTCTCTCTCTCTCTCTTCTAACAGCACAGTTATGACTGAACCTAAACTACAATCCTTGTAAAATTAAGTTCTCAAGTTTGAGTTTCTGTGTGTGTGTGTGTGTGTGTGTGTGTGTGTGTGTGTGTGTGTGTGTGTGTGTGTGTGTGTGTGTGTGTGTGTGTGTCTCTCTCTCTCTCTCTCTCTCTCTCTCTCTCTCTCTTCTTCTGGCAGCACAACTGCGATTGAACCTAAACTACAATCCTTGTAAAATAAAGTTTTCTAGTTCGAGTCTCTCTCTCTCTCAACTAATATCCGTGTAAAATAAAGTGTTCGAGTTCTCTCTCTCTCTCTCTCTCTCTCTCTCTCTCTCTCTCTCTCTCTCTCTCTCTCTCTCTCAACTAGCAGCCCAGTTTTGACTGAAACTAAACCACGACCCTTGTAAAATAAAGTCCTTGAGTTCGCGTTTCTCTGTCTGTCTGTCTGTTCCTCTCCGTGTATATATCCATCTATCTCTCCCTCCGTATATATCCTAGCAGCGGCTGGACCTCCAAACAGACAACCCGCGGTGCTGGATTGTAGCCAGCTAAGACCTTAGTGCACTGACGGGGTGAGTCAGTTAATTCCGATTCTGTCAGTGGAACATGGCCAACAACTCGTCCATCTTCGATGAAGGTAAGATCTGGATCGATGCGTTAGAGTTAACCTGTGTGAATTTGGAGAATGGTGGATTGTCAGTGGACGGTGCTAAAGTGTCGTTGTTGCAGCTGTCAGCGAACTGACTGCTCCAAAGCGTCCGCAATCCTCATGAATGGGATGGGAATGCGTGTCGTACTCGCTTTGCCCGGGTGATGATGAAACGCAGTTCGCATTCTTACTGTTTGTAGTAGGCACTCGAGTGTAGTTTGTTTGTTTGTTGCTGTTGTTGTTTTTGTATTGATTTGTTCTTACTGTTTCTTGCAAAATCTAAAACAGCAATAACAGAAGTGTATGTAGGCACTCGAGTGTAGTTTGTTTGTTTGTTTGTTGTTGTTGTTTTTGTATTGATTTGTTCTTACTGTTCCTTGCAAAATCTAAAAACAACAATAACAAAAGTGTATGTATTTCCTTCCTGTGTTTTCAGTATTTGTTATTTATCTATTC
>JABMCL010000749.1:0-16686 GCA_018857735.1 Alviniconcha marisindica | reverse complement strand
GGGAAAACCCCTTTTGGGTTTTTCAAAAAAAAAAAATTTTTTAAAAAATTTTTTTCCCCTTTTTTTTTTAAAAAAAAAAGGGGGTTTTTAAAAAAAATTTTTGGTTTTTTTTTAAGGTTTTTTTTTTTAAAAAAATTTAATTTAAAAAAGGGGGAAAAAACCCCCCCAAATTTTTTTTTTCCCCCCCCTTTTTTTTTCCCCAAAAAACCCATTTTTTTTTTTTAAAAAAAAAAACCCCCCCCCCAAAAAAAACCCTTTTTTTTTCCCCCCCCCCCCTTTTTAAAAAAAAATTTTTCCTTTCCCCCCCCCCCCCCCAAAAAAAAAAAAAAAACCCCCAACAAAAAAAAAAAAAATTTTTTTTTTAAAAAAAAAAAAAAAAAAAAGGGGGGGGGTTTTTTTAAAAAAGGGTTAAAAAAAAATTTTTTTTGGGGGGAAAAAAAGGGCCAAAACACCTAAAAATTTTTTTTTTTAAAACCCCCCAAAAAAAATTTTTGGGAGGGGGAAAACCGGGAAATTTTTTTAAAAAAAAGGGGGAAAACCCCCTTTTAAAAAAAAAAATTTTTTTGGGGAAAAAAAAAAAAAAAAAAGGGGGGGGGTTTTAAAAAATTTAAACCCCCCTTTTTTTAAAAAAAAGGGGATTTTTTTTTAAAAAAAACCCCAAAAAAAACCCCCCTTTTAAAAATTTTAAAAAATTTAAAAAGGGAAAAAAAAAAAAAATTTTTCCCCCCAAAAAAAAAAAAAAAAAAAAAAAAGGGGGCCCCCCCCCCAAAAAAAAAAAAAAAAACAAAAAAGGAAAAAAAAAAAAAAAAGGGAAAAAAAGGGGGGGGGTTTTTTAAAAAAAATTTTAAAAAAAAATTTTAAAGGGGATTTTTTTTTTTTTTTTAAAAAAAAGCCCTTAAAAATTTTTAAAAAAAAAACCCCCAAAATTTTTTTTTTTTAAAGGGGAACCGGGGCCCCCTTTTTTAAAAAAAAATTCCCCCCGGGCCCCCTTTGGCGGCCCCCCAAAAAAAATTCCCGGGGCCTTTTTTTATTTTTAATAATTTGGGGGGGGGGGCCCCCCCGGGGTAATTTTTTTAAAACGGGGGAAGGGGGGGGGGTTTTTAAAAGGGGGAAGGGGGGGAAAACCCCCCCTTCCCCCGGGGTTTCCCCCCTTTTCATGAGGGGAAAAAAAAAGGGGGGGAAAAAAAAAAAAGGGGGAAAAACCGGGGGGCCCCCCCTTTTTTAAAAACCCCCCCCCTTTTTTAAAAAGGGGGGTTTTTTAATTTTTTTTTTTTTTTAAAAAAAAAGGGGGGTTTTTAAAAAATTTAAAAGGGGAAAAAAATTTTTTAAAAAAAATTTTTTTTTAAAAAAAAAAATTTTTTTCCAAAAAACCCCGGGTTAAAAAATTTTTTGGGGGCCCTTTTTTCCTTTTTTTTCCCCCCTTTTTTTTCCCCCCCCTTTTTTTTTCCCCCAAAAAGGGGGGAAAAATTTTTCCCCCAAAATTTTTTTTTTTTTGGGGAAAATTTTTTTTAAAAAAAAAGGGTTTTTCCCCCCTTTTTTAAAAAAAAAAATTTTTAAAAAAACCCTTTTTTCCCCGGGGGCCCCCCCAAAAAAGGGGTTTTTAAAAATTTTTTTTTAAAAAAAATTTTTTAAAAAATTTTTTTTTTCCCCCCCGGGAACTTAAGGGGGGGGTTAAAAAACCCAAAAAAAAAAAAAATTTTTTTTGCCCCCCCCAAAACCCCCACCCCTTTTTTTTAAAAAAAAAAAAATTCCTTTTTTTTTGGGGATAATTTAAGGGGGGGAAAAAAAATTTTTTAAAACCCTTTAACTTTTTTTTTTAAAAAAAAAAAAAAAAAGGGGGAATTTTAAAAAGGGTTTTTTTAAAAAAAAAAAACCAAAAAAAAAATTTCCCTTTTTTTCCCCCCGGGGGGGGCCCCCCCCTTTTTTTTTTTTAAAAAAAAGGGGGCCAAGTTTGGGGGGTTTTTTTTTTAAAAAAGGGGGCCCCCCCAAAAAGGGGGGGGGGGGGAAAAAAAAACCCCCCAAAAATTTTTCCCCCAAAAATTTAATAAAAAAGTTTTTTTTGGGGGGGGGAAAAAAAAAAAGGGGGGCCCCCCAAAAAAAAAGGGGGTTTTTTCCCCAAAGAGGGTTTTTCCCCAAAAAATTTAAAAAAAAAAAATTTTTTTAAAAATTTTTTGGGGAAAAAAACCCGGGGGGGGCCCCCCCAAAAAAAAATTTTTAAAAAAAAACCCGTTTTTCCCAAAGTGAAAAAAAAAACCGGGAATCCTTTTGGGAAAAAAAGGTTTTTTTAAAAAAAATTTCCCCAAATTCCCAAAAGGGTTTTTAAAAATTAAAAGGCCCCCCCCCTTTTTTTCCAAAAAAACCCCGGTTTTTCCCCCCCCCCCAAAAAAAAAAAAAAAAAAAAAAGGGGGAAAAAAAAAAAAAACCCCCCCACAAAAAAACCCAAAAAAAAAACCCCCCCCCGGGGGAAATTTTTTCCCGCCCCCCAAAACCCCCTTGCCCCCCCGGGGGGTTGACGGGGGGGGCCCCACCACAAAAAAGGGGGGCCCCCCCCTTTTTTTTTTTTTAAAAAAAAAAAAAAAAGGGGGTTTTTTGGGGGGCCCCCGGGGGGCCCCCTTTTTTTTGAAATTTTTTTTTAAAAAAAAAAACCCTTTTTTTTTTCCCCCAAAAAACCCCCCCCCCCCCCCCCCAAAATTTTTAAAAATTTTTTTTCCCCTTTTTCCCCCCCTTTAAAATTTCCGGGGGGGGCCCCCCCTTTTTTTTTTTAAAAAAATTTTTTTTTTCGGGGGGGAAAAACCCCCCCCCAAAAAAGGAAAAAAAAGGGGGGGCCGGGGCTTTCAAAAAAACCCCTTTGGAATAGTTTAAAGGGGGCCCCTTTTTAAACTTTTCCAAAGGGGGGGGGCCCCCCCAAAAAAGCCCCGGCCCCCCCTTTTTTTTCCCCCGGGCCGGGGGTTTTTAAAAAAGAAAAAAAAAATTTTTTTTTAAAAAAATTTTCTTTTTTTGGGGCCCCCCCCGGAAATTTTGGGGGGGGGGTTTTTTTGGGGAAAAAAAATTTTTTTAAAAAAAAAATTTTGGGGGGGGGGGGGGGGGGGGGGGGAAAAAAAAATTTTTTTTTGGAAAATTTTTTTTTTTTTTTTTTAAAAACCAAAAGGGCTTTTTTTTAAAATTTAAAAAACCCTTTTTTTTAAAAAAAAAAAATTTTCCCTTTCCCAAAAGGGGGCCCCTTTTTGGGGGGGTGCCCCGGGGGAAAAGGGGCCGGGGGTTTTTCCCCGGGTGGGGGGGTTCCCCCAAAAAAAAATTTTTTAAAGTTTTTGGTGGGGGAAAAAAAATTTTTTTTTTTTTTTTTGGGGGGGTTTTTTTTTTTTTTTTCCCTTTTTTAAAAAAAAAAATTTTTTTTTAAATTTTTTTTTTAAAAAAAACCCTTTTTTTTTTTTTTAAAAAAATTTTTTTTTTTAAAAAAAAAATTAAAATTTTTTTTTTTTTTTTTTTTCCCCAAAATTTTTTTTGGGGGGGGGCCCCAAAAATTTTTTAAAAAAATTTTTTTTTTTTTTCCCCCCCGGGGAAAAAAAAAAACCAAAAAAAAAAAAAAAAAAAAAAAAAAAAAAAAAAAAAAATTTTAAAAATTTTAAAATTTTGGGGAAAAAAAAAAATTTTTTGGGAAAAAAAAAAAAAAAAAACCCCAAAAAAAAAGTTTTTTAAAAAACCTTTTTTTTTTTTTTGGGGGGCCCCCTTTGTTAAAAAATTTTTTTTAAAAACCTTTTTTTAAAAAAAAAAAATTTTTTTTTTTAAAAAAAAAAAAATTTTTTTTTTTTTTTTTTTTTCCCCCCCCCAAAAAAATTTTTTTAAAAAAAATTTTTGTAAAAATTTTGGGAAAAAAAAAAAAAAATTTTTTTTTTTTTAAAAATTTTTTAAAAAATTTTTTTTTGGAAAAAAATTTTTTTAAAAAAAAAAATTAAACCCCGGGGGGGAATTTTTCCCCCTTTTTATAAAACCCCCCAAAAAAAACCCCCTTTTCCCCAAAAAAATTAAAAAAATTTTTTTTTTTTAAAAAATTTTTTTTTTGGGGCCTTAAATTGAAAAAAAATTTTTTTTTGGGGTTTTTAAATTTTTTTTTCCCTTTTGGGGGGAAAGGCCCCCCCCCCCCCCCCCCAAAAAAAAATTTTTAAAAATTTAACCCCCCCCAAAAAACCTTTTTTTTAAAAAAATTTTTTTCTAAAAAAAAAATTTTAAAAAATTTTAAAAAAAAAAAAAAATTTTTTTTTTTTGTTTTTAAAAAGGGGGGTTGGGGCCCCCCTTTTTTAAAAAAGGGTTTGGGGGAAAAACCAAATTTTTTAAAAAGGGGGCCCCCCCCCCCCCCCGGGGGGAAAAAAACCCCCCCCCCAAAAAAAAAAAAATTTTTTTTTTTAAAAAAATTTAAACCCCCAAAAAAAATTTTCCCCCTTTTCCCCCCCTTTTTTTTTTTGGGGGGGGTTTTTAAAAATTTTTGGGGTTTTTTTTTTTTTTTTTTTTTAAAATTTTTTTCCCCCGGGGGGGTTTTTAATTTTTTTAATTTTTTTTTTTTTGGGGGTTTTTTTTTTTAAAAAAAATTTTTTTTTTTCCCCCAAAAAATTTTTAAAAAAGGCCCCTTGGTTTTTTTGGGGAAAAAAATTTTTTTTTTTTTTTTTTTAAAAACCCCCCTTTTTTTTTTTTTTTTTTCCCGGGTTTTAAAAAGGGGTTTTTTCCTTAAATTGGGGGAAAACCCCCCGTAAAAACCCCCCAAAACCCACCCCTTAAAAGGCAAAAAAGGGGCCCTTAAAAACCCCCCGGGGGGAATTTTTTTTAAAAAAAATTTCCCCAAAAGGGAAATTGGGTTTTTAAAAAAATTTTTTTTTAATTTTTTTTTTTCCCGGGGAAAAGGGTTTTTTTTGGGGGGGGTTTTTGGGGAAAAAAAAGGGGGGTTTTTTTTTGGGGGGGGGGGGGGAAAAGGGGGGGGGGGGGGGGGTGGGGGAAAAAGGGAAAAAAAATTTTTTTGGGGGGGAAAAAAAAAGGGGGTTTGGGGGGGGGGGGTTTTTGGGGGGGGAAAAAAGGGGGGGGGGGTTTTTTTTTTTTTAAAAAAAAAGGAGGGGGGGAAAAAAGGGTTTGGGTTTTTAAAAGGGGGGGGGGGGGGGGGGGAAAAAGGGGGGGCTTTTTTTGGGGGTTTTCCCTTTTCCAAATTTTTAAAAAAAAGGGGGGAAAAAAGGGTGGGTTTTTAAAATTTTTTGGGGGGGGTTTTTTTTTGGGGTTTTTTTTAAAAAAAAAAAAAAATTTTTTTTTTTTTTTTTTAAAAAAAATTTTTTTTGGGGAAAATTGTTTTTTTTAAAAAAATTTTTTTTTTTTTTTTTTTAAAAAAAAATTTTTTCGGCCCCCGGGGCCCGGGTTTTTCCCTTTTTTTCCCCTTTTTTTTTTTTAAAAAATTTTTTTTTTTCCCCCTTTTTTTAAGGCCCCCCTTTTTTTTTTTTTTTTTAAAAAAAAACCAAAAAATTTTTTTTTTCCCCCCCAAAAAAAAATTTTTTTTTTTTGGGGGGGGGGAAGGGGCCCGGTTTTCCAATTTTTTTTTTTCCCCCCCTTTTTTTTTTTTTTTTTTTTTTTTTTTTTTTGGGTTTCCATGCCCCCTTTTTTAAAAAAAAAATTTTGTTTTTTTTTTTTTTTTTTTTCCTTTTTTTTGGGGTTTTTTTTTTTTTTTTAAAAGGGGGGGGAAAACTTTTTTTTCCCCCCTTTTTTTTTTTTTGGGGGGGGGGAAAAAAAAAAACCCCCCCCCCGGGGGGGTTAAACCAAAAAAAAAAAACTTTTTTTTTTCCCCTTTTTCCCAAAAAAACCCCCCTTTTGCCTTTTTTTTTTTTTTTTTCCCCCCAAAAAATTTTGGGGTTTTTTTTAAAACCTAATTTAAACTTTCCGGGAAAAGGGGTTTTTTTTTTCCCCCCCCGGGGGGGGCCCCTTTTTTTTTTTAACCCCCCCCCCCTTTTTCAAAAAAAAAACCCCTTTTTTATTTATGGGGGTTTTAAAAATTGGAAGGGGTTTTTTTTTTAAAAATTTTTTTTTTCCCCCCCCCCGGGGGGTTTTTTTTTTTTTGGGGGGCCCCCCCGGGGGGGTTAATTTTTTTAAAGGGGGTTTTTTTAAAAAAGGGGGAAACAAAAAAAAAAAAGGGGCCCAAATTTCCCCCTTTCCCCCCAAAAAACGGGGGGGGGGTTTTTTTTTAAAAAATTTTTTTTTTTTTTTAAAAGGGGGAAAAAAAAGGGGTTGGGAAAGGGAAAAAAACCCCCTTTTTTTAAAAAACCAATTTATTTAACCATTTTTTTTCCCTTTTTCTTAAATTTTGGGGCCTTTTTTTTTTTCCCCCCTTTTTAAAAAAAAAAAAAATTTTGGGGAACCGGGGGGGGCCCCCCCCCTTTTTAAAAAAACCCCCCAAAAAAAGGGGTTTTTTTTTTTTTTTTTTTAAAACCCCCCGGTTTTCCCCCAAAAAAATTTTTTTTTTTTTTTTTTTTAAAAAAAAAAAAAAAAGAAAAAGAAAGGCATTGGGGCCCTTTTTTTTTGGGGCCCCCCCCCCCCCCCCCCCCCCCCCCCCCCCTTTTTTTTTTTGGGGGGGGGGGAAAAAACCCCCAAAAATTTTTTAAAAAAAAAGGGGGGGGTTTTTTTTTTGGGGGTTTGGGGGGAAAAAGGGGGGGGTTTGGGTTTTTTTTTTTTTTGGGGGGTTCCCCCCTTTTGTTTTTTTTTTCCCTTTTCCCGGAAACCCCCCCCCCCCAAACCCCCCCCCAAAAAAAAAAAAAAAAAACCCCAAAACCCCAAAAAAAAATTCCTGGGGGGGTTTTTTTTCCCCCCCAAAAAAATTTAAAAGGGAAGGGGGGGGGGGGGGGGGGTTTTTGGGCCCCAAAAAGGAAGAAAAAAAAAAAAGGGTTTTTTTTTTTTTTTTCCTTTTTTTATTTAAAAAATAAAAAAAAAAAACCCCTTTTTGGGGAAAAAAATTTAAAAAAAAAAAAAAAACCCCCCCCCAAAAACCCCCAAAAAACCGGGCCCCCCCCCGGGGGGGGGGGGTTTTTTAATTCCGGGGGAAAACCCAAAAAAAATGGGGGGGGGGCCCCCCCATAAAAAAAATTTTTTAAAAAAAAAAAAGGTTTTAAAAGTTTTTTTTTCCAAAAAAAAAAATTTTTTTAAAAAACCCAAAAAAAAGGGGCCCGGAAAAATTAAAAAAAAAAAAAAATTAAAAAGGTTGCAAAACCCCCTTTAACCGGGTAAAAAAATGTAAAATTTCCCTTTTTTTTTTTTTTTTCCCCCAAATGGGTTTAAAATTTTTTTCCCGGGGGGGAAAAAAAAAAGGGGGCCCCTTTTTTGGGGGGGGTTTTTTTAACGGTTGGGGGGCCAAAAAAAAACCCTTAAGGTTAAAACCCTTTGGGCCCAAAAAAACCCGTTTTTTTTTTAAAAAGGGAAAAATTTTAAAACCCGGAAAAAACCGGTCTTTTTCCCCCTTTTTTTTGGCCCCCCCTTTTTTGGGCCCCCTTTTCCCGGGGAAAAACCCCTTTTTTTTTTTTAAAAATTTTAAAAAAAGGTTGGTTTTTAAAAGGAACCTTTCCCCTTTTAAAGGGTTTTTATCAGGGAAAAAAAGGGGCTTTTTAAAAAGGGTTTTTTTGGGGGTTAATTTCCCCTTTTAAAAAAAATTTTTTTTTTTTGGGGGGTTTTTTTTGGTCATTTTTTTTTTTTGGGGGGTTTTTTTCCCCTTTTTTTTTGGGGGGGGGGGGGGGGTTTAAAGGGGGGAAAAAAAAAAAATTTTTTTTTAAAAAAAAAAAAAAAAAAAAAAAAATTTTCCCCAAAATTTTAAGGTTTTTTTTTTTTTCCCAAAAAAGGGGGGGGAAAAAAAAAAAAAACCCCCCCCCCGGGGGCCCCCCAAATTTTTCCCCGGGTTAAACCCCCCCCCCCCCCCCCTTTTTTGGGTTTCCCGGGGGTTTTTTTTGGGTTTTAAAAACCCGGGGGAAAAACCAAAAAAAAACCCCCCTTTTTTAAAAAAATTTTTAAAAAAACCCAAAAAAACCAAATTTTTCCCAAAAAATTTTTTTAAAAAAAAAACCCCCCCCCCCAAAAAAAGTGAAAAAATTTTTTTTTAAAAAAGGGGGGGGTTTTGGGGGGTTTTTTTTTGGGGGCCAAAAAAGGGGGCCCCCCAAAAAAAACCCCCTTTTTTTCCCCCAAAAAACCCCAAAGGGAGGCCCCCTTTCCAACCCCCCCCTTCCCCCCCCAAAAAAAAAACCCCCCCTTTTTTCCCCCCCCAAAACCCCCGGGGCCGGGAAAAGGGTTTTTGGAAAAAAAGGAACCTTTTTCCCCCCCCAAAAATTGGGGGCCCCGGGGAAAAAGGGGTTTTTTCCCCCTTTTTTTTTTGGGGGTTTTTCCGGGGGGAAAAAAATTTTTTAAAAAAATTTTTTTTCCCCCTTTTTAATTTTTCCCCCCCCAAAAAACCCTTTTTTTTTTTTGGGGGTAAAAAAAATTCCCCCCCCTTTTTTTTTCCCCCCTTTTGGGGGGGGGGGCCCCCAAAAAAGAAAAGAAACAAAAAAAAATTTTAAAAAAAAATTTTCCCCCTTTTTTTTTCCCCCCCCTTTTTGGGGGGAAAAAAGGGGGGGGGGCCCCAAAAAAAAAGGAAAATTTTCCCGGGGGGGGGGTTTTTGGGAAAATTTTTGGAACCCTTTTAAAGGGAATTTTTTTTTGGGGGAAACCCCGGGGCCCCGGGAAAAAAAAACCGGGTTTAATAAAAATTTAAAAAAATTTTTTTTTTTGGGGTTTTTTGGAAAAAAAAAAAAAAGTTAAAAAAAAAAAAAAACCCCAAAATTTAACCCCTTTTTTTTTTAAAAAAAAAAAAAAAAATTTTTTTAATTTTTTTTTTTTAAAAAATTGGGTTTTAAAAAAAAAAAATTTTTTTTTAAAAAAAAAAAAAAAGGGTAAAAAAAAAAAAAAAAAAAAAAAAATTTTTTTTTTTTTTCCAACCCCCCCTTTTTTCCCCAAAATTTTCCCCCAAAAAAAATTTTTGTTTTGTTTGTTTTTTTTTAAAAAAAAAAAAAACCCGGGGGGGTTTTTGGGGGGGGAAAAAAAGGGAAAAATTTTTAAAAAAAGGGGGAAAAAAAAAAAAATTTTTTTTTTGGGGAAAAAAAACCCCCCAAAAAAATTTTTTAAATCGGGAAAAATTTTAAAAATTTAAAAAAAATTTTTTAATTTTTAATTTAAATAAAAAAAAAAACCAAAAAAGGGTTTTTTTGGGGGTTTTTTTGGGAAAAAAATTTAACCCCTTTTTGGGAAAACCAAAAAGGTTTTTTTTTAAAATTTTAAATTTTTTTGGGGGGAACCAAAAAAAAATTTTTTAAAAAACCCAAAAAAAAACCCCCCCCCGGGGTTTCCCCCCCTTCCCCCCTTTCCCCCCCCCCAAAAACCCCCCTTTTCCCCCCCAAATTTTTTAAAAAAACCCCCCCCAAAAAACCCCCCCCTTTTTTCCCCCCCTTTTTTTTAAAAAAAACCCCGTTTTTTTTTTCCCCCCCCCCCCCCCCCCTTTTTTTTTCCCCTTTCTCCCCCCCCCCCCCCCAAAATTTTTTTCCCCCCCCCCCCCCAAAAAAAAAATTATTTTTTTAAAACCCCCCCAAAAATTTTAAAAAAAAATTTTTTTTTTAAAAAATTTTTGGGGGAAAAAACCCAAAAGGGGGAAAAAAATTTTTTTTTTTAAAAAAGGGGGCCGGGGGAAAAAAAAGGATTTTTGGGGGGGGGCCCCCCCCCAAATTTAAAAAGGGGGAAAAAAAAATTTAAAAAATTTTTTTTTTCCCCCCTTTTTTTTTTTTGGGGGGGGAAAAAAAAAAAAATTTTTTTTTTTAAAAATTGGAAAAAAAAAAAATTTTCCCCTTTTTTTAAAACCAAAAAACATACCCCCAAAAAAAAAAAGGGGAAAAAATTAAAAAATTCCCCTTAAAAAAAAAAAAAAAAAAAAAGAAAAAAAAAAAATTTTTTTTTTTTCCCAAAAAAAAAAAAAAAACCCCAAAAAAAAAAAAAAAAAAAAGGCAAAAAAAATTTTTTAAAAAATTAAAAAAATTTTTTAAAAAAAAAAAAAAAGGGGGGGGTTTTTTGGGTTTTTTTTTTTTTGGGTTTTTTAAACACCAAAAAAATTTTGGGTAAAAAAAAATTTAAAAAACCCAAAATTTTTTTTTTTTTAAACCCAAAAGGGGAATTTAAAAAAAAAAAAATTTTTTTTTTAAAAAAAAAAAAAAACCCCCCCCCCAAAAGGGGGGGGTTTTTTTTTTTAAAAAAAAAGGGGAAAAAAAGGGGGAAAAATTTTTTGGGGGGGGGGGGGGGGTTTGGGGGGGGGGAAAAAAAACCCCCCCCTTCCCCAAAAAAAAAGGGGGGGGGGGGCCCCATTTTTTTAAAAAAAAAAGGGGGGTTTTAAAAAAAAAAAGGGGGGTTTTAAGGGGGGAAAAAAACCCCCCAAAAAAAACCCCCCCCTTTTTGGGGGGCCCCACAAAATTTTTTTCCCAAAAAAAAAAAAAAGGGGGTTTTGGGGTTTTTAATAAGGAAAAAGGTTTTTTTTCCCCTTTTTTTAAAATTTTTAACAAAAAAAAACCCCAAAAAATTTTTTAAAAAAAATTTTTTTAAAATTTTTCCCCCCCCCAAAAAAAAACCAAAACCCCCAAAAAATTGGGAAAAAAAACCCCGGGGGAAAAAAAGGGGAAAAATTTTTTTTGGTTTTTTTAAAAAAAATTTTTTATAAAAAAGGGGTTTTTTTTCCCCCCTTTTTTTAAAAAAAATTTTTAAAAAACCCCGGGAATTTTTCCCCGGGGGGTTTTCAAAAAAAATTTTTTAAAAAAAAATTTTTTCCCCTTTTTTTAAAAAAAAAAGGGGGGGTTTTAAAATTCTTGGGGGGGGGGGAAAAAATTTGGGGAAAAGGGGGGGGGCCCCCAAAAAACCCCTTTTTTCCTTTCTTCCTCGGCCCCCCCTTTTGGTTTTTTTTTTTAAAAAAAACCCAAATTTTAAGATTTTTTAAAAAAAGGGGGGGAAAAAAATTTTTGGGGGGAAAATTTTTTTGGGGAAAAAAAAAGGGTTGGGGGTTTTAAAAATTTTTTTTAAAAAAATTTTTTTTTTTTTAATAAATAAAAAAAAAAAAAATTTGAAAAATTTTTTTTTTAAAAAAAAAACCCTTTTTTTAAAAAAGGGGGGGAAAAACCATGGAAAAAATTTAAAATTTTTTAAAAAAATTTTTTTCCCCCAAAAAATTAAAAGGGAAAAAAAACCTTCCAAAAAGGGGGGGAAAAAAAAACCAAAGGAAAAAAAAAATTTTTAAAAGGGGGGGGGGGGGGGTTTTTAAAAAAATTTTTGGGGGGTTTAAAAAAGGGGAAAAGGGGGCCCTTTTCCCCATAAAAAAAAATTTTTTTTTTAACCCAAAATTTTTTTTTTTTAAAAAAAATAAGGGGGGGGGGCCGGGGGCGGCCCCGGGGGGTTTTTTTTTTTTTCCCTTTTAAACCCCAAAAAATTAAAAAGGGGGAAAAATTTTTAAAAAAAAAAATTTTTTTAAAAAAAAAAGGGGGGTTTTTTTTAAAATTAAAATTTCCAAAAAAAACCCCTTTTTTTTCCCCCCAAAAAACCCCCCGGGGCCCTTAAAGGGCCCCCTTTTTTTTAAAAACCCCCAAACCGGAAAAAAAAAAAAAAAAAAAATTTTTTTTTGGGTTATTTTTTTAAAAATTTTAATTTTTTTTGGCAAAAAAAAAAAAAACCCCAAAAACCCCCCAAACCTTGTTTTTTAAAAAAGGGGGGGGGGAAACCCCCCAACAAAAAAACCCCCCCCGTCCCCCCCCCCCCAAAAAAAAAAAAACCCCCCCCCTTTTTTTTTTTTTCCCCCAAAAAAGGGGAAAAAAATTTTTTGGGAAAAAAAGGGGTTTTTTTTAATTTTTTATGGGTTTTTTTAAAAAAAAAAAACCCGGCCCAAAGGGTAATTTTTTTTTTTTTTTCCCCCCCCCCCCCTTAATTCCCCCCCTTTTTTTTTAAAAAAACCCCAAATTTTTCTTTTTTTTCCCCCCTTTTTTTTTCCTTTTTTTAAAAATTTTTTTGGGGAAAAAAGGGAAAAAAACCCCGGGGGGTTTTTCCCGTTTTTAAATTTTAAAACCCCAAGGGGGGAAAAAAAAACCCCCCCCAAAAAAAAAAAATTTTTTTTTGGGGGGGGGTTTTTTTCCCCCCCTTGGTTTTAAAATTTAAAAAAAAAAAAATTTTTTCCCCTTTTTTTTTTTTTTTTCCCCAAAAGGTTTTTTAAAAAAAGGTTTTTTTGGGGGGAAAAATTTTAAAAAAAAAGGGGGGGGGTTTTTTTCCCCTTTTTTAAAAAAAGGGGGGGGGGGGGGGGGGAAAAAAAAAAATTTAAATTTTTTTTTAAAAATTTTTTTTAAAAAAAACCCCAAAAAAAAAACCCCAAAAAACCCCCTTTTTTTTAAAAAAATTTTTTTGGGGGGGAAAAAAGGTGAAAAAAAAATTTTTTTGGGGAAAATTTCCGGTTTTTTTTTTTTTTCCCTTTTTGGGGGGAAAAAAGGGGGGGGGGGACTAATTGTGACACGATTACTAGAAGCCGGAACGCCGCTACTGAGCATGACAACACTTGACCGAAAAAAGATGTGCTAATTTGTATTGTCAGTCATATTAAACCGTTTATGTCGGTGTTTGATTCTGCGTAGAGAAGTTCTGGGCCAGAGCCACAGTGCGGTAAGACTTTTTATTTTATTTTATTTTTTAACCCCTTCATTGCCCCACCCTGTAAAATTTCCGGGCTTGAAGATGGACGGACGCGCCTGTAAACAGTATATTTTCCGGTCCTATAATATCTACTTTCAGTGCTATGCGTTTTGATGAAAATCCTTTCACACGCCAGTGAGAAAAAGAAAACAAAAAGGCTAAAGGGTTTCGAATTTCGCTCTTGAATGGTCGTTTTCAAATGACATTATGGCAGTGAAGGGGTTAAGAATAGCTTAGTACATCGAGGGCCTATACTGAATTCTATGCCATAGGTTGGGATGGGACGCTACTCCGCTGTACTTGCCACAGCTTGTACTTCCGGTTGCTGTCGACGCGTTGTCAAAAGACGGGAAGTCTGGGACTGACGCTGATCATATACCCCATCTGATAATACACAATGACGAATGGTTTGTATTAATTAATCTTTCGGTAATTTTCTAGGACGCGGTCAGAAATTCCTAGAACATTATAAACTGGGGATGTTTTTTTTCGGCAAATTGCCACATTTTTTTTAAATTAAATTTGGGGGGGGGGGGGGGGGGGGGGTTCCATTTTGGGGAAAGTTTTATTGTTTTAGTAAAAGTTTTATTCATTTTCACAACAGTACTTTCATAATACACCCAACCTTAACCCAGACTGTAACCTCCCTGTATAAATTCCTAACACTAACCTCTCTCAGTCTCTGTATAAATTGAAAAGAAACCGTGTGCAAGTTGCACGAAAAATGCAACCCCATCATTTGTGTGGACTGGCAGTGTCGAGTGAGTGTGACAGTCCGCACTGTCAGGTTTTTCTCCTTGTTGGTGGCAGGTGAGGCTCATGCCTGAAGTGGGCAGCATATATATAATTATAAAGTCAGTCAGTTTCAGTGGAAGGCATATCATGTATCACATATCCATTTTGCTGTTATTGCAATGTGAACAAAAATAATAATAATACTTTAAAAAAAAAAATCATCATCATCATATATATATATATATATATCATAATAATAATAATAATACTAGTTTGGCCATAGCATGACAATTAAAGCTTGATCCTCTTCATGGTTGCAGCATACTCGTTTGAAGGGCTGGTGATCTTTAGCCTGCTAGTGATCTGCACAAGTGCCTACATGAGGCGAGTGCCGCGCCTCCGACAGTGGTTCCTCTCAGAGAAAAAGGGCTTCTTTGGAGTCTTCTACAAAGGTACTTCCAGCAGTTTTTACCTCTTTGGTCACTGTGAATGTGATTCAAGTCGGTGTTAAGATTATTATTATTTTAAATTTTTAAAAAATTAACAGAGGGAGAGCTGCCACTAGGTCCTCCCAGCCTTCAGTGATCTCAGTATTTTTCAAATATTTGTTATTGTAGGGCTTAACATCCAGGCAAAAGACAGTTAACTCTCTATGGGAGACCAGCTCAACCTGACTCCTTCATCTTCTGACTCCCTTGGCTCTCATTATTTCATTAACCTGTGCCATGCCTTGAAACTCACATACATACATACATACATACATGTCTATGTAACATGTGTTGTGGGTTTCCACACACCCATGACTTTTATGTAGGCATTTCACATTTTCGGTGCATGTACCTGATGTACATTGTGAATGTGCCCACATGCATACTTTTTTCATAGAAGTCTCAAAATAACGTGACTCATGACGTATGCCATGCAAAATTTTCCTATCAGTCCATATCAGAAGTATGGGTGTGCTTGCATCCATGATGTACAACCAGGTATAGGACAACTTTATTGTTTTTGGACTTTTCTATTTATTGACAAAGATACACCTTTTTGGTGAACCTTAGCAATGATGCTTGGTTGACAAAGTCGTGAAGCATGGAGGTAGTAAATAGTATGAAAACTGAGCAAGTTAAAAGGGGTCAGCCCGGCCCCCGGGAAGGTTTGGGGGGGGGGTTTTTTTGGAAAAAAAAATTTTTTTTTTTTTTTTTTTTTTTTTTTTTTTTTTTGGGGGTTTTTTTGGGGGGGTTTTTGGGGGGCCCTTTTTGGGGGGGTTTTTTTTAAAAAATTTTAAAATTTTTAAAAAATTTTTTTTTTAAAAAACCCTTAAAAAAAAAGGGTTTTTTATTTTAAAAATTTTTAAAATTTTTTTTTTAAAGGGTTTTTGGCCAAAATTTAAAATTTTTTAAAAAAAAACCCCGGGGGAAACCCCCGGGGCCCCCCCCCCCCTTTTTTAAATTTTTTTTTTTAAAACCAAAAAAAAATTTTTTAAAATTTTTAAGGGGGTTTCCCCCCCGGTTTTTTTTTTTTTCCCCACCAAAACCCCAAAACCCCTTTTTTAAAAACCCCCTTTTGGTTTTTTTCCCCCCAAAATTTTTTTTTTTTTCAAAAAATTTAAAAACCCCCCCCCCTTTTTTCCCCGGGCCCCAAAAAGGGGCCCCCTTTTGGGAAATTTTCCCCCAAACCCCCAAAAAAGGGGGGCCCCCCCCCCGGAATTTTTTTTTTTTTGGGGGATTTTTTTTTAAAAAAATTTTTTTTGGGGTTTTTTTTTTTTTAAAAAAAGGGGGGGGTTTTAAAAATTTTGGTTAAAAAAAATTTTTCCCCAAAAAAATTTTTTTCCCCCCCGGGGGAAAAAACCCCGGGGAATTTTTTGGGGTTTTTCAAAAAAAGGGGGGGGAAAAAAAAAAAAAAAGGGGGGGGGGTTTTGGGGGTTTTTTTGGGGTTTTTTTTAAAACCCCCCCCCCCTTTTTTTTCCCCCAAAATTTTTTTGGTTTTTTGGGGAAAAATTTTTAAAAAAAAAATTTTTTTAAAAAATTTTTTTGGGGGAAAAAAAAATTTTTTTGGGGGGCCCCTTTTTTTAAAAAATTTTTTTTTTTAAAAAAGGGGGGAAAAAAAAAAGGGGCCCAAATTTTTTTTTTTCCCCAAAAAAAATTTTTTTGGGGGGTTTTTGGAAAAAAACCCCCCCCTTTTGAAAAAAAAATTTTGGTTTTTTAAAAATTTGGGGGTTTTTTTTAAAAAAAAAGTTAAAAAAGGGTTTTAAAAAACCCCATTTTTTAAAATTTTTTTATGAAAAAAAAAAAAAAATTTTTTTTGGGGGCCCCCCCCTTTTTTTTAAAAAAAAATTTTTTTTTTTTTTCTTGGGGTTTTAAAAAAAGGGGAAAGGTTTTTTGGAAAAAAAGGGCCGGGGGGGGAAAAAAAAGGGGGGGGGGGGGGGTTTTTTTGGCCCCCTTTTTTTTTTCCCGTGGGGCCCCCCCCAAAAATTTTTTTTTTTTTTGGGGGGGTTTTTTGGGTAAAATTGGGGAAAAAATTTTTCCCCCATCCCAACCCCCCCCCTCCCCCCCCCCCAAAATTTTTTGGGGTTTTGGCACCGGAATTTTCGGGAAAAAATTTTTCCAGGGGCCCTTTTTTTAAAAAAAAAAGGGGGAAAATTTTTTTTTTTTTTTGGGGGGAAAGGGGGTTTTTTCCCCCCTTTTTTTTGAAAAAACCCCCCCCAAAAATTTTTTGGGGTTTTTTTAAAAAAAACTCCCTTTAAAAAACCCAAAAAAAAAACCCCCCCCCCCCCCCTTTTTTCCCCTTTTTTTTTTTTTTTTTTTTTTTTTTTAAAAAAAAATTTATTTTTTTTTTGGGGGTTTTTTTTTTTTTTTTTTTTTGGGGGTTTTTTTTTGGGGGGGGAAAAAAAAAAAATTTTTTTTTTTATTTTTTTTTTTTTTTTTTTTTGGGAAATTTTGGGGGGGTTTTTTTTTTTTTTTAAAAAAAAAATTTTTTAAATTTTGGTTTTTTTTTTTTCCCTTTGGTTTTTTTTGGGGGTTTTTTTTTTTTCCCGGGAAAAAAAAAAAAAGGGGGGTTTTTTTAAAAAAAAGGGAAATTTTAAAACCCGTTTTTCCAATTTTTTTTAACCGGTTTTTTTAAAGGGGGGGGGGGTTTTTTTTTTCCCCCCCTTTTTTTTTCCCCCCCCTTTTTTTTTCCTTTTTTTTTTTTTCCCCAAAAAAAAATTTTTTTTTA
>JABMCL010000154.1:732500-862406 GCA_018857735.1 Alviniconcha marisindica | reverse complement strand
AGTCACCGGGATCAGCCGGGAGCTGTTGAAGCCATCCAGGAAAAGGTTATTGTGTAGGCTGTTAGAAAGGGCATTGTTGTCGGGAAATGTTGCATTATGTGTTGAACACATCTACAAATGTTTTTGTCAGTACTGTCCTAGGCGAGAAGTCCTCCGACGTGGAAAGTCCTGAGGAGCATCTGCCAAGCTTCGGCCGTCCCCACCACCACATTGGCAGGAAAAGGACAAGTAAACAAAGGCATCATATTTGGTGAGTTGAGCGTTTTTTTCTGCCGGGCTATGCTGGAGTATTTGTTGAACACATTCATAAATGTTTTCTGTTTGAAGTGTCCTAGGAGACAAGGCCTCCGAAGTAGAGCAGGTGCCAAGCTTCCAGAAAGTCTCCCACCAGCACACTGGACAAGAAGAGGACCAGTAAACGAAGGCATCATGTTTGGTAAGTTGAGCATTTTTCTCTTTTTTCTTCTTTCTTTCTTCTTTTTAGGAGTATGCATGGGTGTATGGGAATGGATGTGTGAGTGAATGTCTTTACAATGCCATTCTTGTGCGCAGACTCTGGACCGTGGAGAAAGATGTCTAGGGCCTGACCTGCAATGTCCGCGATAACGACATCATCCGGCTCCACGTGTCCGAGTCACCAGGAGTCAGCCTGGGGAGCTGTTCAAGCCATCCAGGAATAGGCGGCTGTTAGAAAGGGCATTGTTGTCGGGAAATGTTGCAGTATGTGTTGAACACATCTACAAATGTTTTCTGTCAGTACTGTCCTAGGCGAGAAGGCCTCCGACGTGGAGCAGTCCTGAGGAGCATCTGCCAAGCTTCCTGGCCGTCGCCCACCACCACATTGGACGGGAAAAAGGACAAGTAAACAAAGGCATCGTTTTCGGTGAGTTGAGCGTTTTTTTCTCGGCCGGGCTATGTTGGAGTATTTGTTGAACACTTTCACAAATGTTTTCTGTTAGAACTGTCCTAGGCGACAAGGCCTCCGAAGTGGAGCAGGTGCCAAGCTTCCTGAAAGTCTCCCACCAGCACACTGGACAAGAAGAGGACCAGTAAACGAAGGCATCGTGTTAGGTATGTTGAGCATTTTTTTTTTTTTTTTTTTTCTTTCTTCTTTTTAGGAGTATGCATGGGTGTATGGGAATGGATGTGTGAGTGAATGTCTTTACAATGCCATTCTTGTGCGCAGACTCTGGACCGTGGAGAAAGATGTCTAGGGCCTGACCTGCAATGTCCGCGATAACGACATCATCAGGCTCCACGTGTCCGAGTCACCAGGAGTCAGCCTGGGGAGCTGTTGAAGCCATCCAGGAAAAGGTTATTGTGTAGGCTGTTAGAAAGGGCATTGTTGTGGGGAAAATTTGTTGCATTATGTGTTGAACACATCTACAAATGTTTTCTGTCAGTACTGTCCTAGGCGAGAAGTCCTCCGACGTGGAACAGTCCTGAGGAGCATCTGCCAAGCTTCCTGGCCGTCGCCCACCACCACATTGGACAGGAAAAGGACAAGTAAACAAAGGCATCATATTTGGTGAGTTGAGCGTTTTTTTCTGCCGGGCTATGCTGGAGTATTTGTTGAACACATTCAAAAATGTTTTCTGTTTGAAGTGTCCTAGGAGCCCAAGGCCTCCGAAGTGGCAGGTGCCAACTTCCAGAAAGTTTTCCCACCAGCACACTGGACAAGAAGAGGACCAGTAAACGAAGGCATCGTGTTTGGTAAGTTGAGCATTTTTTTTTTTTTTTTCTTTTTTTTTTCTTCTTTTTTTTTAGGAGTATGCATGGGTGTATGGGAATGGATGTGTGAGTGAATGTCTTTACAATGCCATTCTTGTGCGCAGACTCTGGACCGTGGAGAAAGATGTCTAGGGCCTGACCTGCAATGTCCGCGATAACGACATCATCAGGCTCCACGTGTCCGAGTCACCAGGAGTCAGCCTGGGGAGCTGTTGAAGCCATCCAGGAAAAGGTTATTGTGTAGGCTGTTAGAAAGGGCATTGTTGTCGGGAAATGTTGCAGTATGTGTTGAACACATCTACAAATGTTTTCTGTCAGTACTGTCCTAGGCGAGAAGTCCTCCGACGTGGAACAGTCCTGAGGAGCATCTGCCAAGCTTCCTGGCCGTCGCCCACCACCACATTGGACAGGAAGAGGACCAGTAAACAAAGGCATCATGTTTGGTGAGTTGAGCGTTTTTTTGTCGGCCGGGCTATGTTGGAGTATTTGTTGAAGACTTTCACAAATGTTTTCTGTTAGAAGTGTCCTAGGAGACAAGGCCTCCGAAGTAGAGCAGGTGCCAAGCTTCCAGAAAGTCTCCCACCAGCACACTGGACAAGAAGAGGACCAGTAAAGGAGGGAGGGGATGGTGCGAGGGAGCGAGTGGGGAGGTGGGATGGGCGGTGTCGAGAGAAGTCAAGAGCGGGGAAGGTGTGGGCGGGCTGGAAAAGCGGAGAACTGATCGTCTAAAGTCGTGCGTTGTGAAAGATCCGTCAATGCGTACTTTCGCTTGGAATATGTAGTTAAATTTGCGTAACCGGTATCTGGTGCTCCGAGGCTAGACAAAAATCGACTGTGTCGAGGTAGTAAATGTGCTGCTACTCTCACTTAAGTCACACTTCAAGGTTTGCAGGTAGCAAATTTGTGTAGTTGCTGATGCAGCTGCAATCTGGCACTTTGCAGTCACAACTCCGTGTGTGTGTGTGTGTGTGTGTGTGTGTGTGTGTGTGTGTGTGTGTGTGTGTGTGTGTGTGTGTGTGTGTGTGTGTGTGTGTGTGTGTAGTTTATTCGTGACTCCACTTTACTGCCGAGTATGGCAACGTCTTTGTACGATACTTTTTATCCGCTTCTTCTTCGTCGTCTTTCTTCTTGTTGTTGAACAGACTGACTTTGTGCTGGTCGCATCGAGTCAGTGCACCTCAGCTGGGTGAGTGACATGATTTGAGGTGCACTGAAAGACTATTCCAAAACAGGGCACCAGAAAAAGCTATGCTTGTTTTGAATAAATCTAATTTTGGTCCGTTTTGGAACTGACAGTCACGTGGCGACCATGCAGCGTAACTGATCAATTAAGTTCAGTAACATTTGTCAGTTGCGCCACATTTTTTCACTACGGCACGTTTTGTCGTCAATACACGATTGTGTGTGTGTGTGTGTGTGTGTGTGTGTGTGTGTGTGTGAGTGTGTGTGTGTGTGTGTGTGTGTGTGTGTGTGTGTGTGTGTGTGTGTGTGTGTCTGTTTGTGTGTGTGTCTGTCTGTTTGTGTGTGCTGTCTGTCTGTCTGTCTGTTTGTGTCTGTCTGTCTGTTTGTGTGTGTGTGTGTGTGTGTGTGTGTGTGGGGTGTGTGTGTGTGTGTGTGTGTGTGTGTGTGTGTGTGTGTGTGTGTGTGTGTGTGTGTGTGTGTGTGTGTGTGTGTGTGTGTGTGTGTGTGTGTCAGTGTGTGTGTGTATGACTCAGTGAGCCATGCCATGCCTAACCAGTGTACATATTTATATTACATATGTGTCGTCAGTGCGTATGTGATTCGAGTAAGTGTATGATACGTGTCAGTGAGCCAGCGTGTGTGTGTGTGTGTGTGTGTGTGTGTGTGTGTGTGTGTGTGTGTGTAAGTGTGCTTCCCGGATGGTACCTGTCTCAGTCCCCAGGGGTGTCAGTCTCTTACCGCTAATCATGAACTCTAAAGGGAGACTACACATCGTGTAATTTCAATGGACAAGTGCAACAGGCTACAAGATCGGTTGTTTCCCTTGCATGTTTCCCTCGCCCTGCGTCTTGGCGGGGGGAAATGAAAATGTAGAGTTGGAATGCAGCACATTGATATCTCTCTCTCTCTCTCTCTCTCTCTCTCTCTCTCTCTCTCTCTCTCTCTCCTTCTAGTCCCTGCCCTTACAGACCTACTCCCCCCCCCCCTCCCCGCCCCATTCAAAGTTATGGCCTCACTTCAAATTGTTGCCGATGTTTTCGTCACGGCCGCTATGCAGTAGCCTGCGATCACGCTGTGTGTGTGGGGGGGGGGGGGGGGGGACGCTAATAAGCATGACACACAAACACGCACGCACGCACGCACTCGCACACACACACACACACACACACACACACACACACACACACACACACACACAAGTATTGATATCACGCCCATAGCCCGAGACCAATGAAACGGAGACTCATGTAATATTATTCAATTTCTACGGAGGCGACAGAAGCTGAGCAAACGAGAAGAAAAGTATCGTGCGTAGTTACGCCGGTTTGTACGGAAACGGCATCCGCGGTTACGGAAACGATTTGAGACTGATGCTGTTGACACAGACCTGAGGTTCAGTCTGTATCTGTACAGCTGGAATCTGGTCACACTGACTGAAGCGCCGGTGCGGACACTGCTGACGCCGCTATTAAATTTCTCCTAGCCGACTGTACGTGCTCCAAAGCAATGGAATTTGCTCCCTCACTGACTCGTCACTATAACATTCAATCCTTTCATGCCTTCAAAATTGTGAGCCGGTGTGGCCTAGCGGTAAGGCGTTAGTTAGGCTGGTAAGCGGAAGGACCTCGGTTCGATACCGCTTCGCCTCTCCTTTCTCGTCAAAAAGGTTGTGGTTTGTGGACACTGTCTTGTGACTTTGTCCATCACTTCCTACTGAAACATTAAAATGGCTCTCACCGCTGCCAATCTTAATGCAGCAATCATTATGGTGGTGACAGTGTAGCGATAGGTATATAATCTCCCTCTCCCCGCCCCACCTCCATACCCCCTTCCCCCCGGCTTATCCCCATCCCTACTATGATAAGCCTTATGGTTTCTGTGGACGTTAAGCACCATGTTTACTATGCCTTCAAAACTGCGTTCACCACTCACCTCTACCAACAATACCATAACAAGTTATTTCATATTCTGTCTCTTCAGTACAGGCCTGGGGATAGTTCAGTGGTTGCTGGAGCGCCAGATTCGTGATCAAAAGGTCGTGGGTTCGAGTCCCGGCGACAGGAAGGGCGGGATAATTTTCAGTCTTCTCCAGGGTCATTTGACTATTATGCTGTCTCTTATTTCTTGTTCTGACTTTTATTTCGTATCCGTTACGTAAAAGCACGCAAAAGATCCCAGTCATTCTGCCAAAAGTGCAGGTGGCAGGTTACAGCCGCAAGGCTGCAAAACACGCTCTGATGCACCTTACGTATGTAACCGGCTTTGCACGAAGTGACATGACATGGTGCGTCATGTGGTTGTACGGTGTACACAGAACGCGCCGACACGGTAGCAGTTTCAGCGCTGTAATTACGACACCACTTCGGTGGAAATTCAAAACGTGCCCAGTGATAAAAAAAGAAGAAAAAAAAGACAGTCACTCATTTAGAATCACATGTGACAAAAGCGTAGCGACGTGAGTCTGCTCGAGAGCGGAGAATAGTGCTATTATAAAAACGATCAACAATACCAACAAGAATGAGAAGTTCCAGATCCCCCCCCCCCCCCCCCACTCCTCCCCCCCCCCCCCCCCCCACCCCCCGCCAATTATATGTATATATAAATCGCCCGAAAGATGACACTAACTGTCATGCCGGAGCCAGTGGAAGCAGAGATAGAGTACAGCAACACTATTTAACCCCTTCATTGCCATGTTGTCACTTGAAAACGACGAAGCGACCAATCGGACAAATTTCAAACTCCGAAATTTGAACCCCTTGAGCCTTTTTGTCTTCTTTTTGGCACTGGCATGTGAAAAGATCTTCATCAAAACGTATAGCCTTGAAAGCGGATGTGTTACAGGACCGGAATAAGTATACTGTTTTGCAGGCGCGTCCGTGCATCTTTGAGCCCGGAAAATTTTACAGGCTGGGGCAGTGAAGGGGTTAAGCGTCTCTGGTGGAATCAACACTTTTCTCTTCCCTGGGCGTTTACCCTCTGATGCTGAGCGGTGTTTATTATGTGTCCGGTGATTCATGAACTATCCGAGTTGCTACTGACTACCGGGATACGTTTTTCAGCACGTAGCCTGCACTAGCTGATACGAAAGATTATTAATAGAGCCGTGTTGCCTCAAATGAGCAGAGTCCAGGCGAGATCACGAGGAGGGAGGTCAGCTGGACTCTCACGAAGAAGTCAGACACTTTTGCGGGTCCATGTGAGATCAAGAGGAAGGAGGTGGTGCTGGATCCTCAACGGTTAGCCCAGAAGAGATCAAGAGCAGGGAGGTGGGGCTGGGCTTGAAAGTTGGACTTGTCTTTTGCTTCAGTTGTTTCTCAACAGCAGGCGGAGCTACGGACAGTGTCATTGTGACTGTTCCGCACAGCAGTTGAGACGGACAGCAATTACGTAGTAGACCAGTTGCTGCGCAATGGCGAGGGGACACTGCCGTAACATTCTGTTGTTCTGGCGGCGGTCCACGGCCTCCTCGGTCTTCCGGGTCGGTGCCTACGATCAGGCCCAAACTCCAAGCACTGGTTTACGACATCCTTTGGGGGAAGGTGCCGGAAAGCGATGCTCGGAGTGTCTGGATCGAGCCTTCACTCTTTCTTCCCCTTGCCCCCCTGTCCCCGTCCCTAATAAGCAACCTCGCTTCTGTGGACGACATAGTTCAGGAGCTGTGTGAGAGTCGAGGTGGCCGTCCTGAGCTGTCCGTCCTAACGAGCCTTCTGGTTTCCGTGGACGTAAAGAATTATTGAGCCGTGCTCCGGCATTGGTCACAACTTGTCCCTAATATGTCAACTGACATCTGAGGACATTAAGCATCACTTCATCATCATCATCTGTGGACGTTACTGAAGCAAAATGATTCCCACAACTGAGTTACAGGTCTCAGAATCTGTGTGAAAGGAAGGTGGGCCTGGGCTCTCATTCCCTATCCCATTCTTCCTCCGTCCCTAATAAGCCATATGGTTTTTGTGGACGTAAAGCACCATGCAAATGAAGAAAGAAAAAGAAAAAAAACACAGTTGAGTCAGAGCTAACTGTCAGCTGTGTGAGAGTCGAGGTGGCCGTCCTGGGCTCCCCGTCCCTAATAGTCCTTATGGTCTCTCAGTGCAAACGTAACTGAAGCAACATTGAACAACTGAGTCAGGGATCAGGAGCTGTACATAGTTCAGGAGCTGTGTGAGAGTCGAGGTGGCCGTCCTGGGCTGTCCGTCCTAACGAGCCTTCTGGTTTCCGTGGACTGACGTAAAGCTGTATTGAACCATGCTTTGGCATTGTCTCAGCTTGTCCCTGATATGTCAACTGACATCCGAGGACATTAAACAACACTACCTACCCAGGAGCTGTGTCAAAAGTCAAGGCCGTGGCTGTCATGGGCTGTCAGTCTCTAATAGTCGTTATGGTCTCTGCAAACGCCGGTAAAGCAACACTAGGAGAACTGAGTCGGCAGTCCCGCGCAGAGCGACCAATGCCCGTCTGTCTCTTTAGGGAACAGACAGGCTCTGCATCACACTCACCAAGCCGGCTCGCTTTCCGGCACCTTCCTCCAAACTCTTCCGGCACCTTCTTCCAAACTCTGCCCAAAGATTATAAATACATGTACTATGATCAGGCCCCGTCAGTACATTCTCTGTGGACGTAAACTACACTGAACCCGTCCCTCAGTAATAAGCCTTGTGGCTTCTGTGGACGTTAAGTACCATATTCACTTACTTACTACATCACTGAACGAACCTTTTTTTTTTTAACCAGCGGAACGAATTGGGCTCGGCGGCCGCTCGGCCGAGACTGAACCTCTGAGTCTGGTCATATCAGTCGGAGATACGTCAGTCACTGCGGCGACAAAGCCACGGTCTGCCAGTCAGACGTCACGTCACCCGCCACCCCGCACATCATCTAATTCTTGGCGTCACCCGGGCCCACCCCGCCGCGGCCGCCCGTTACTGATTATTTGACAATTTAAAACAAAATTAATTTGTTTTCAGTCTTTCCCTACACGTTTTATTTGTTCTAAAAACAAAAAACAAAAACAAAACAAACTTTGAAACAAAAAAACAAAAAAACAGAGCTGGCTGTGCTGGACAGAAATTGCGGAGGGTTAGCTAGTCAGTTGCACTAGTACCTGTGACCTAGTAGTACATACTGCTAGGCTAACTCTCAGAAATTGCGGAGCGGTTAGCCTAGTCAGTTGCACTAGTACCGTGACCTAGTAGTACATACTGACTAGGCTAACTCTCAGAAATTGCGGAGCGGTTAGCCTAGTCAGTTGCACTAGTACCGTGACCTAGTAGTACATACTGACTAGGCTAACTCTCAGAAATTGCGGAGCGGTTAGCCTAGTCAGTTGCACTAGTACCGTGACCTAGTAGTACATACTAGGCTAACTCTCAGACTGAATTGCGGAGCGGTTAGCCTAGTCAGTTGCACTAGTACCGTGACCTAGTAGTACATACTAGGCTAACTCTCAGAAATTGCGGAGCGGTTAGCCTAGTCAGTTGCACTACTGAGTACCGTGACCTAGTCAGTAGTACATACTGCTAGGCTAACTCTCAATTTCTGTCTTACACTCCGCTGGGTTAGTCAGTAATTACTGAAATTAAGCAACTAGTTTTGACTGTTACAGTGTTAGTGTTTGCAGCTCGGAGTCACCGACGTAAGTTGGCATAGCCAAAGTAGTCACGGCGGGCCATGCCCGGCAGCCGCCGGTCTTGCCACCAAGCAGCCGGCGGTTCTCGGTAGCGGGATGGCTTTTTAGTTTGTGGTCACTGAGTCGGAGTCCGGCAGTTGATGAAGTGATGCTTAATGGCCTCAGATGTCAGTTGACATATTAGGGACAAGTTGTGACCAATGCCGAAGCACGGTGCAATAATTTTTTACGTCCACGGAAACCAGAAGGCTCGTTAGGACGGACAGCCCAGGACGGCCACCTCGACTGACTCTCACACAGCTCCTGAACTATGTCCGGCAGTTACGGGACAACCGAACTTCTAGTGTCGGCCGGTCAACTCGGTTCAGTTGAGGCTCAGTCAGCTCCAACCGTCATGGCATCATAAATAAAGATGCTTGTATCCAGCAGCACTAAGTCCTGTACTGACTACCGCGGCGACGCCGGCCCGCAGTGGCGACGGGCGGAACCGGCTTACTAGTCAGCACGGTGGTGGAAACTCGGCACTGACATGGCGGGTACTGACGCGGCCGCATAATAGCAGCAGAATAACTGACAAAAAATAAATGAAAAAATAAACAAAAAATAAATATATAATAATAATAATGTACATTGATCATGTGCTCATCAACGCCCCGAGCGCTCACATGAGTCATCTTAACCTAAATATATTCTATACACATCATGTACGGCATAGTCCTACGGCAAAACAATTTACATTAAAAAAATAAAATTAAACAACAACAACAAAAAACGCACTACAAACGCCCCCCCCCCCCCCCAACCACACACACACACACAATGACTGTAGCAGAAACTGGGTACTGATATAACTGAGGATGGACTCGGAAATACTATGAGAAGAGGAAGGTTTTCAGTTTGGCTTTGAAAGATCATTGACAGGGTTCTACTAAAAAAAAAGCAAAACAAAAACAAACAAACAAAACAACAAAAAACAACTACAAAAATCAGGGGTTGTGGCTGCTCCAAATGAACGAAGAACTGACGGATCCGGCTTGGGGTAACTGCCGCCGGGTCCGCTCCCGGCGACTCCAGTCGGTGAAGAGTGATGCGGAAATGTCACGGCTACATATAATTATTACTAACGTGTGAGTCTCAACCTAAAAAGAAAGAAAAACTTTGCTCAAAAATGCCACGCTGGGAGCTTCGTTTTCTTTCAAGTTTCCCCTTCTGCCTTCCACTTACAGTTGGTCTACACCCCCATTTCCCATGCACTTCTTTTGTTTGGGTTTTTGATGAGCTCATTCTGGGATTGGGAACATCATTGAAGTCACTTCCTGCGAACTTTTTCTCTGAGCATGCGCAATGAGCATGTCCAAGTTGTAAGATGGCCGCTTCTTATGGAGCGGGCGGCCAAAGCCCCCCAGTTATTGGACGGCCTGTGGATCGAGTGTTTGAAGATGCACAGTTTACAGGAGAAGTGAATTTGAGTGGGAGAAAGTTGAAGGATTATCCGAAGATTTGCACCAAGTATGATCTTGGGGACACGATTCACACCGGTAAGTTTTGTTTCACTGCTCTATTCTTGTTGTGAAGCTTCGTGCAGACGGACTCCACTTTCATTGCAGTCCGTTACCCTTGCCAGAGTCTGTGAATGATTGTGTACTACTTCTGCTACACACGAAGTAACGGCGGCCACCAGTTTTTAGAAATATCTCTGCTTGGTCGTGAAGTGTTTGACCACTTTTTATCTGCTAATGTGTGTATAATAAACAGACCGAGGCTCACTTTGTTTGGGTTGGACAGTTTGACATCGTTTCCGCGATGGTGTTTCAGAAACAGACGCGGGTCTGGTTTTTAACCCTTTAGCATTCAGCAAGCATTCCACATTTTCTTCCGCTTCGCTTGACGATGTTGCTTGCCTCAGTGTTAGTCCATTCCTTGCGTGAATTGATGAAGTGAAATATTTTTGGGGAGTACAATGTGTTCTTTTGAACTTAAGGTATAAATTAAAATGTCTGGTAAAATTACAAAATTGGGATTACATTTTTCTGATGTACATAGGGAAATACATATTTTTACTTGACAATTAATGTCATTTTATTAATGTAAATGTTATTCTTCAAAGGGCCTGACACTCATAATAAAATGTACTTCAATCACTGAATCAGAACTCATTTATGATATAGAACAGTTTTTTTATATTATATATAATTTAAAAAAATTAAGTGCTTGGTGATACCTGAGCTGGTAATGGTATCTTTAGCTTAAAAAATGTCATTGACATAAAAGTTTATCTTGCACTTGCAAATCTACGCATTTGCATGACCACAGTCTTTCCATGTATGCAAGTATTATTTTTGTCAGTAGTAACATTTAACATACACTGATAGTGATACAGGTAGATAAATTCTGCACTGAAATAGTAATGGAACTTTGGAAGTACTATCAATTTATCATGTAGGCATATATTTATGTGTGTTAGTGCTCATGTGTGCGCACAAAACACACACACACACACACACACACACACACACACATATTCTGAGATGTATAGTCATTGTAGTATACTATTAACTAATTTATACTCATGCTGGCTGACACTAGTGACAGTAATGGGAAAACGAGAAGCTATAGTCACTTTGAAATTAGAGATGAGTCAGAGTTAGTGAGAGACTCAGAGAGATTAATATATAGAGAGAACAGTTAACACTAAAGTAACAGTGTATGTGCACACATGCATGCAGATAGTGTGCATTGTTACAGTTTACACACACTGTTGCCAGTGTTGGTGTGTTTCTCTGCATGATAAGGCTGAGCGGAAGAGTCACTGGCAGTCTATAATTAGAATGTGTCGACTTCCTGAAGTTTCTGACCCAGTCGATGAAGTGGCAAGCCTGCCAGTAATAGTAGTTAATACTAACACCAGTTACCAGTAAAGACCACTACACTAGTTGGACCATGAGAATATTTAAACATGTATGTAATTTGTAAAATAATAGTAATACTAATAGTGATCAGCAACCTAACTCGGTACTTAACCAAATCATGTTTAATTTCATCTGAACTAAATTATGCGTGTATTACTATTACTGTATTAGTACTGTTATATGTTTTCATTGGCTGGCAGCAATAATGCAAACTTAGTGTTTGTTAAGCAGTATATAGGTATGAACTACACAGTGACAGTATGCTGAGAATGGTCACATGATGATTGTTTTATTTAAGAAAAATGTCATTCACTATTCAGCAAAAATGGACAGGTCAAATAAATATGAAAGGGTGGGGGGAGAAAGAGAGAGTGAGCATGCAGTGTCTTGGTTTGAGATTAATTTTAGGCCAAATGAAAGACAACAACCCAAAAACCTGTACACACAAAATGACTTCTAAAATTATGGTAGCATAAGGGGGAGAAATAACCCTCAACAAAACAGCAACAACAACAACAAACAAACAAACAAAGCAACGTTCAGCAACAGGTAATTAGGTAGGAGACATTTTTTCCTCTTTTTTTCTCAGAACTTGTTTGTAAATTATAAATACTGGGTCATTCTCCAAAGCTGTGTGCCAGTAATACCACTGAGTGTGGTCCATATTATTATTATTAAACAAGTATTTTGAATCAGTCTTTTGTCATAATGTCTACTTTTCTTGTATTGTGTTATCTATTGTATAGATTGATTGTAACTGTAAGAGACAGAAAATAATGTTGAATGACATAACTTTATTAGATGTTTATATTATATTGGTAGGACTAGGAGTAGGAATCTAGGATGCTGCAAGTGCAAATGATTTGATTTTGAAAATGGCTTGTCAAGAAAGTATCACAACATTGAAAATACCCTTGGACTGTGAACCAAGTTGATTTGAAATATGTAGTATTGATGTCTGTCCATCACTCCATGTTGCCATTTTTGTTGGAGAGATGATTTGGCTTTACAAAAATCAAAATTAGAAAATATTCAGCCATTTTCGATAGCATTAGCAGTACTTACCATCATCACACATCATTTCCAACTCAGACACACCAGAAACATGCTTAGTCAGTGCAGCGCATGAACACATTACTCGCTAAGTTGTAGGTATATCATTTAAATTTTTTATATTTATTATTGGTATTTGATTACACATGTATGCAATTGTGTGTTGTTCATCAATGACAAAACCAGAAAATATGTTGGATGTTAATATTTGGGATTCAAAATTATTTGCAAGATTTTGTTTCTGGGTTTAGGTGTGACCGTAAGTTACGAATTTTTAATTTGTAGATTATTTGCATATTGTTGCAAGTTACAAACTTTGACAACTTTGTGAAACATGACTGGGAGTGGGAATGGGATTCAGGAGAACTATTTTCTTTTTCAAATTAGACTGCCAGCATTGGTGGAAGGCCAAATATGCACGTATGCCTCAGTTGACCATTGGCATTCTTGAGGGAGTACTTAAGCCCGTTCTTAATTGGGCATACATTTACTTCATTGAACTTTACTTTGTCGAACTTTACTTCGTTTCTTAAGTAAGCTCATAGTTCGCCGAACATGGTTCGGACAGTTCGATGAACTATACTTTGTTTTTAACTGGCGTATAATGAGATGCAAGCTTCGGCCTAAACTTGCGGCAGAAGTGCAGCAAACAGTGTGATCCAAAATGTAGGCTAAAGTCAAGTCAGTATTCTTTAATCATCCACCACGGGGTAATTCAACTAACTACTATATCATTCTGGGTCCCAGAGACCAGGCTGCACCTCCCACAAGTCTGAAGTGAGTGAAGTACCTAGCGATACCGTCATCCATTTTTTCTTTCTTCCTCATCCATAGGAGAGCTCTCCGCTCTCAGCTAATCAGAGAGGCAAGGTGCATCGAATAGGGCGAATATTCCCAGAACATGTTGAGTGAAGCCTTTTGGACCCAAACATATCTTCATCGCAGTTTGATAAATACTCCCAACTATATTTACGAAGCGATAGTTTGCCCAACTAAGAACCAACTATGTTCGCTGACTACTCCCAACTATGTTCGCGAACAAATGTTCGCCCAATTTAGAAGGGGCTTAAGGAGTGATTTAGTTTGTTAAGGCAAGGCCATTCAGATTCATAACCATGTCAGATGTGGATGAACTAGAGGAAATGTGTTGGAGCATAGTGTGTTGGCTGAAAATAAGTTTGTGCATCTCTATCTATTATAGTATTAACTAATTAAGCACAAACAAAAATATGATCACAGTTGAGATATTTATCCAACTTAGTTTAGGTTAAACATCATGATCATCTGTGTAAAATGAACAAATCCATGAGACTTAGGTACTCAGAATGATCCAGAACAACAGGAGGAGTCAGTTCAAGATCAATGAACGCAGCCTGAGACTGAGACTGAGAGAGCTGTAGCTTTACAAGTGTGTATGTCAGAGTCCATGACTACAGTATCGATATAATTTTAAAATGTAGACTGGTATTGTACTTGTAGTACTTTTACAGTATATAAATTATAATTAGTAAAGTACTAGTTCTGTAGTAGACTAGACCTGGATTGGGGTTAAACACCCAGCTGAGTGTTGTTAACTAATGTGCCTTGTGTGAACAGACTGCATACATCTGTGGATCAGAAACGTGCCTATTTCAGACCAGTGATTGTGATTGGGACTGCCCTATTACTGAGTAGTAATTCTCAGGATTGGGTGACTGTGACATTCAATTGTGCTGCACCCTGTGACAAAATTTGATGAGGCCTATAGGACTAGGAGTGAGATAAGGTATGTGTGCTATCTCAAGCACTTAAAGCAGCCATGTGCAGCCCCTTGGCTAGTCAGCAGCTGACATTTTGCTGTTGATCCCTGAAGATTTGCACAGAAGATAGTGTAAACACTAAACAGGGCTGGGAAACCTCCCACACACAAGTGTTCTCCAGCTTCATTCATTTCTTTTAAATCTCTCCCTGACAATGCAGTGTCTATTATTTTACAGATTTTATTTTCTCTCAAAAGGTTGTGTGTGTGTGTGTGTGTGAACTGTGATGTGTGTGTGTGTGTGTATATTTCCTTCTTTTGTTTGTTTTTGTGTTGTTAGTAATTTTACTGCATGTTTGTGTTTGACAGTGTTTTGTTTTCAAAATGGTTAATTGAATTTTAGTATTAATATGATGACACTTATTGAGAGTTAAGGAAGTTTGTGTTTTGCTCATTATTTAGTTATCTGTTAATTATTAAAAAAGCAAAAAAAAGCACGGAAACAAAGAGCAGATTACTGTTAAAATGTGTTTGTAGTTGGTGAACTTAACCTGGCAGGCTGATCAGCTGCATCCACTGTCTGTCATGATGCAGTACGTTAATTATTCAGGTACAGGTAGAAAATTATGAATCAGAAATAATACATTTTGTACTTAGTTTATGCTGGAAAATAAAAGGGTGATCCTTTCCTTGTCTGTTTCACCAAGGGGATTAACTTTCCATCAGCTAGGTCTACAAAAGTACAAATAACAAATGCAGTGAAATGGAGACCCACTGCTCTTGTCAAAAACTAACAGTAACATACTATTACTAACATTACAGATGTGTCTGTGATATATGTGTAGGAAATGACTCAGAAGTACTACACTTTTTTTCTTCTTCTGTGTCAGTGTGTGTGTGCATTCCTTTACAGTTTACTAAGTTTAAGGTGGTGAAGAGGCTGCTCCAGAATTTGAAAGCAGTTGGCTTTTCCATTAATTGACAGTCATCAGTGTCATCTTTCTGCAGTACCTCACAGCTGACACAGAGAATGAGTGTTGTCATTTGTAGTACATCACCAGATTTTGATGTAGCTTGACATTAAAATCAAACAAATGAAGATGGGGGGCAATGGAGTGAGCCATTTTGTTTTTTAATTAGGTCACAATAAAATTTCATTGTGATTTTGGTTCATCAACACCATGACAACAGACTGTCCATAAACTGAGAATAAGTTGGAGAAAAAAATAGTGCGTTTGTAAGTTGGGGGGGAGGCGCAACTTAATAAAAAGTAATTGAAAAGTGAAATGAAGCAGAGGTTTGACCTGTTGGCCTTACTGTAGACTGTAGTGCAGTCTAACTCTAAGCCAGAGCAGTTCACAGCCGGCCTATTGCCCCATGCAGCATCATCAGGTTATTATAACTACCAGGACAAACATGACCTGGGGCAGCAATGGGGAAGACAACACAGTGTTGCCACTGACTGATTGAGGCGTTTAATGTTTATGCAAATAGCGCCTGTAGGCACAGCAGCAGTGCTCTGACTGTGTTTGCCCGTACCAGTACCAGTGTGTGAGTGTGTGTGTGTGTGTGTTTGTGTGAAGTACATGTGTGTGTGTGTGTGTGTGTGTGTGTGTGTGTGTGTGTGTGTGTGTGTGTGTGTGTGTGTGTGTTGTACATGTGACATGTGTGTGTAGTACATGTGTGTGTGTGTTGTATGTGTGTGTGGGGGGGGGAGGGGGGGGGGGGTGCACATTTGCCTAGCTCTGTGTGTCGAAAATGAGCCATTGCCATTGAATTGTCAATTGATGCAGAGCTGGAGCCACTCTCCTGGATGTTGGAGGGAATAGGGGTGGCACTGGTAGTGATTGCATTATTGTCTGGTGTTGAGGCCCTCCATCAGTAACACTACTACTAATAATGTAATAGCAGCCTTGCTCTCAGTGGGGCCCATTTGTGGGATTTAGGGAGCTTGCACATTTTGCAAATGAAACACGTTTTGTTCACAGTGTTTTATTGATCATCTGTCTGATCTGAGTGTGTGATCATCTGAGCGTGTAATGGATTGAATAGTGGATTCACCCTTATATATATATATATTATATATATATATATATATATATACTATATTATGGAATTATATATATTATATATAATATTTATAACACTTGAATAGCAGATTTTTTTTAATATATTTTTTCTCCCATTAAATTGAGGCTAACAACATTGTGAACTTATCAGTTCTCGTGAATTTTTTCCAAAAGTCTGACTGATGATACTTAGACACAATGATAGTCTATAGCCAGTTCACTGTTTTTACGTATTTCATTCATGAGTCATACGAAGTAAGTTTGAACGGCTGGCTGCTCCGATGCCCCAAGCCTTCAGCTATCCGTTAGTGAGTGATTCATCATTGATTTGCACAGTACTTAACACTAATAGTGTATAGTAAATGATCCATGATTGATTAATGTAGTACTTACTTCACTATAAAGTATAAGTATAACCATAACAAAATAAATTCTTGATTTACTGGGTCTGGCGTTTTGTTGTCTGTGTTGATTAAAAAATGTTCACTGGGCTGATTCTTACCTATGACTATGACAAAGTAAATTGAGACTAACATTGTGTAGCAAATCACAGTTTTGGGTGAGCCCAACTTGAAAGCAAGTTGGTATTTCATAGATCTGTAGGAGAAATCAGATCCAGAGGACTTAGGATTGTTCTGTCAGTAAAATATTAGGATTATTCTGTCACTAAAATACTAGGATTGTTCTGTCACTAAAATACTAAAATCATTGCGGTCACCTTGCTAACATTTTCAGTGGTTAGGACTAGGACTAGTAGGACTAGGAGCTGTCTAGTTTTGATGCTGTCACCCTAACACTGTATCACTATCTGGTTCTCTTAGGCTGCGTAAATAGACTATAGAGGCACACCTTCAGAATTTGATACTGGGTTAATGCACAGTATACACCAGGCTGACTGCTTATGTTGTACTTGTAAACAAATGTGTGTACATAATTTTTATACTATCAGTATCACATTAGTTATTACTCATAATGACTGTAAATGGCCAGGGGCATGGTATTTTCTGCTGCTTCTATCAATTCATCTGCATTGAGTGATGATCAGCTCCTGGGTGGTGAGACTGGGATTACTGATCTGCCAGAGTGCTTCTGATCCACAGTAGAATACCCTCCTGGCTGGTGAGCTTGAAGGGAAGACTGGGGTAGCCTCTCTCTGACCTAATGCCCCAGGTTCAAGGCTAGGCCAGTCTTCTCCAATTACAAGATGCCATGTGATGTATTCATGACTGTGAGGGTTTGATAGCTCTTTACTACATCACAGCTGTTAAAAAGTCACTAAAACTAAATTTTTTTAAATTTAAAAATTGGGTTTATGTGTTACACTTTTTAGCATCATTTGCCTGAATAGAATTTAGGTTAAATGTAACTGCCTGCTTGACTTCGCTGATATTTTGATAAGTGGTATTCATGATTGTTATAATCGTAATAATATTTAACATGGTATTTGAATGGTGAAATTATGTATTTTGTAATTGTGTATGGGTTTATTAGAATTGTAAGTTTCATATCACGCCCAGATAGGATTTTGGTATCAGGCCCGTCTCTGACTTTGTGGTCTTTAAATACAAGTTTACAACTTGACGGAGCTTTGGCATTATATATATAAATATAATATATATTATAATATAAATTTGAAATTAGTGAAATTTAAAATTTTGGGTGAGACAGTATAACTATAAAAATATCCAATAAAATGCTATCAGGTGAAGAACCCGACAATGACTGAACAAAGGAAGAAGTCCCAAATCTGTATGTAGATGAATCAGATTAGGAAGATTTTGACAATACCAATAAATTCACCATGAGCTCATGTTGAGTTCCTGGCAGGTAGAGACAAGCCCAAAGCCTCTTCCCTGTGTCTTATCGACTTATGCTTAAAGTAATCAATAAATTGTGTATCCTGTTCATAGTCATACTGGGAAAATCACCTAACTGGGTCTACCCAGTGCAGTGCAAGTGATTGTATGATCAGCTTATGCAGGAGAAATCTGTCAAGAGGGAGGTCTGTTACACTTACACTACAGTGTTAGATAGTGTTACCAGGGACAGGCATTCACAGATGCTGTGGCAATCAATAGTTGCCCCAGCAGTGAGGAAGATATGACATTGTTATTCATGTCATTATTACCAGAGTTTCCAGATATAATATGTGCCGGAAGTATGGTACAGGTTTTACCCTGTAAGCCAACACACACCTGGTGTGACTAAGCCTGTCTGAATTGTATAAGAACTAGTTTTAGTTTGATTACATCAACTGATCGAGTTTGATTTTTTGGTGCTGTCATACTACAGTTTAAAAAAAAAAAAATTATGACACTGACAAAGTGACATTAGTGGCAGAGTTGGATCGATCCTGAGGTGACCCTAAGGGGTTGAGTCTTGACATTAACCCCTTCACTGCCATGATGTCACTTGAAAACAACCAATAAAATGCAAAATTTGAAATCCATAAACCTTTTTGTTTTGTTTTTCACATTGGCATGTGGAATGATTTTTATCAAAATGCATAAAATTGAAAGTAGATGTGATAGGACCAGAAAATTACTGTTCGCAGGCATGTCCGTGCATCTTTCACTGTTTCAGCCCAGGGGCAGTGAAGAGGTTAAAATCAACTAACACTAACAGTAATTAACACGCTAGTCTATATATATATATATATATATATATATATATATATATATATATATATAAATATATATATAGTGCTGAGTAAGGTGGCTGGTGACTGATTGATTCCAGACAATTTCAGTGATTGTGCTAGACATTTTTCCAACCTGTGTGTCTGTACCACTACTAGAGTTCTATTACTACTGTATTAGCAACCACCCTGCTCCCTTCTGGGCTTCCCCATCTAGAAGTGCACACGCACGCACGCACACACACACCAGGGTATGACAATAAGGACTGCCTGGGGCAGGTAAGTTACTCGGTCGGGCAGGAGAAGATCTCAGTGGCCTGCCCGACCGGGAAGTCGTTATTGTTTTTATTGACAGTATCATATTTCAATTCAAGCTCTAGATTTCAAGTCACTGTGACAGTTTTTGTTTTGCAGTTTCACAGTTGCAACATCAGTTTCCTTTTACATCATCAGACCGACTGACTTCAGTGTTGTAGCATGTGATTGGCTTGCCAGTGCAGTTAAACCAATCAGAAGCAAGCTCTCTTTACTCAGCTTTGGTGTGAGCTTTTTTAAAGGAGCATCGGAAGGGGGGGGGGGGGGGGGGGGGGATGAAAACAAAAATAAGTTTGAAAAGCTAAAAGCTAACAGATCCCAGTCAAAAGAGAGGAAGTTTGTTCCCAAGTGCAGACGGAAGAATTTGCTTCGGGTGTTTGCAATGACGACATGGGCCACAACTATGCCAGTACTAGTGGGAATTTTAAAGCAATTTCTTCGTCTTCTCTTTCTTTTGGGGGAGGGATAGGGGGCAAGGGGAGAAGGGGGGTGTCAGATCCAAAGTGTAATCAATGAGCATTTTAAAAGACCTAATTGTGGCCGCTAAAATGTTCAAATTCACAATCATGTTCTGATCGGGAATTTCGGTTCAGCAAAGGGACACTACTCCCGACTCGCGATCTTGTTTTATCGTGGAAATAGGGGAAACATTGGACCGTAAAAACAAAACATTTTTTTTTTCATTCTTAAATAACAGATAATGAAGGCAGGAATAAACTAGTATAAATCTGAATCCTTTATTAACACAGAAAATAAAGAAATGTATCTGGTGCAGGTTTGGCACAGTTCCTTGTGTTATACAACCACTGATCCAAGCTGCCTGGGCTATGTTGGGTCATGGCTTGGGGCATACATGGCAGTTTGGGTCATTAATATTAACAATAATTACAATTCTGAAATTAGAACTGTTACAGTGTTAGAATGAAATGAACAGTAACTGCCTGTTGGCTTTCACAGAAGTCATGACAGAATGAGGCAGAGTTATGCTCAGTCACATTCTGTACTGCAATGATTCATTGCTGATACCATTAGTACTGAGACAGGTACCACTGGCACTGTAGAATTTTTTTATTATAAGCTTGAGTACTTTACAGAATTTTATCTCTTTCAAGCATGGAACTGGCGAGTAACAATGTTACAAATTTATGTAACTTTGTGGGGAAGATGGTTTGTGTGTGTGTGTGTGTGTGTGTGTGTGTGTGTGTGTGTGTGTGTGTGTGTGTGTGCATCTACTTAGAACTTTTATCACACTTTCTACCCTTCAAAATCCGTTTGACAAACATATCACCTATTTTAATCAAAATGGTTGATTTTAAGAATCTGGCATGGGCAACTAATTTTGCCACTTGGGCGAGTAGAAAATTCATCTACTTGCCCTGGGAAAAAAGTTTTTGTCTTACCCTGCACACGCATGCACGCACGCACACACATACACACACACACACACACACACACACACACACAATTGTGATGCCATAGCCAGCGGATCAGTTTTGAGACTCCAGTAATTTGTCAAGTTCTAAAGGTTCATGCAGACCACCCACTGCCTGTAATGCCGACACACTAACAGAGCCAGTGTGCTGAAGGAGCCCTTTGACATTGTGTGTTTGTGCATGTCGTTAAATGGTTACAGGCCTCAGTAACCCATGGTTACCACTTACACCAGGTAGGGCAGTGCAGTGGCTGGACAGGTTTTTTTCTTGGTTGTGTAAACCGCAAGGAGCCCAGCCCAACCAGCAGTTCTTAGTTTTACTTTTACGTTTAGGCTTAGACTTGGAGTTAGACTTTAGAAATTAGGTGTGCAATTTTGACATGCACAATACCTGCTTTTGAGTTGATGATGTTCAGTGTCCAGAGCTGGTGGTCTCCCTGGAGTCTGATACAGTTACAAGTAACAGGTTTTAAATTAATAATAATATGATTATGATTGTAGAGGATAAAATGTTTGGTGTCAGTTCTGTCGGAGTCTGTCCCAATCACATGCTTCAGACTTTGGTCTGCTCAAGTAGGTGTTTGCAAGTAATTTATGTAGTATATTCCAGTATACATCCAGAGTAACACATTATTACAGTGTTAACCAGCATACAGTTTGAGGTGGTACACACATAATCATAATGTTCTTTTCAAACTAATGAAAGAGCAGTTTGATTTTTTTTTTAAACCAAGCTGCTAATGCTAGCACAGCAGGTCTATTTTGTCTAAACACCAATACATACAGTCATGATAATTAATTAACCAAAAGATTGATTGCTCTGAATGCCAAGAGAGTGCTTTTGGCATTTGACACTTGGTAATTTAATATAAAACTAAAAGTAAAAGCCCCTATATGATAAAACTTGGAATGTGCCCCAAAAAGAAGGCTGGGCCTCAGAAACAACAGAGGGAACTTCGATTGTGGAAGTGGAAGCAAGAAAACCAAATGCTGCCAAAGTCGGGAAGTGGTGCAAACAATGGTGGTTATCACCCAAGCAGCTTCACTTGATCTGTTCCAGCCCTCACCTGTTGCCTCCCAGTTACTGGGGTGTAGCACTGCAGGCAATTACCTGTGGCACAACTACACCTTCCTCAGCATCTCCAGTGTGTGTGTGTGTGTGTGTGCGCGCAGTGCATAGGTTGAGTGCTACAGGTGCTCATCATGAACTGCTAAAAGGTGTTGTATTCAAAGCAATGCAGAGTCCACAGAAACAGCTACCTCCCTGGCATCATTCATTGATTCAGCAGCAGATCTATGATTGATAACTCCACCCTCCTTCTTTTTTTTCTCTCTTTTTATTTAAAAAAAAAAAGTTTTAAACATGTGTGTTCAACTATTCAGGCAAACCAGGTTTCATGTGCTGCCTTTTTGTTTTTGTTTTTTTGTTTTAATTTGTTGTTGTTGCTGGTTTTTGCTTGGTTTTGTTTTGCAGCTCTCTAGGTGGGTTGTTGATGGTGGTTCCATTGTAGTATTTGTACCACAAGCTGTTTGTGTGCATTTTTAACCTTTGTGTGTTTTGATTCATGTGCACACATAAACATGTGGACACATGTATACACTGGGGTGGTGGGGGTGGGGGGGCATTCTTCTCTAACAGGGTACTGTGTACTTACAAATTGTTGGTGCCAGGATGACTGACTTGAGAGTCAGAAGGAATTTAAACAGCAGGGAGTTAATCAACTTATCTTATCCGGGTTTGGCTTTTGGCCTGGCCTCCTGCTGTGTAACTTACTGTAAGGCATTGGTGATGTGATGGGAAGGGAAAGGAATGGGCCGTCTCACTGGGTTCTCTCTCTCTCAGTCACACACACACACACACACACACACACACACACACACACACACACACACACACACACACACACACACACACACACACACACACACATGCATACACACACACACACACACAGGTAGGCAACAACACACCATCTCTCACTGGTGCCCTCCCTCGCTCCCTCTCTCTCTCGCTCACACACACACACACACACACAGACCGACCACTCACTCTTTCTCTCTCAGTTACAGGCTCCCCTGCGCGCGCACACTCTAAACAAGAACAAGAAATGCATGCAGTGATAGTACACACACACACACACGCGCACATGCACACTAAACAAGAACAAGAAATGCATGCACGCAGACACATACAGTGATAGTACACACACACACACACACACACACACACACACACACACACACACACACACACACACACACACACACACACACACACCTCCTCCCCCTCTGCCTGCTGTTCAGTAGTTTTGCTTTAGGGACAGGGTTGCTGGTGATAATTATTGGGCTGGTCGCTCCAGTGAGAAAGAAGTGCAAAGCACTGAAAAAACAACTGCTGAGTGGAGTGGAAATTGAGATGACCTCACCCTCAAGCATGGAGGATAAAAGTTCATTTTAGTTGTAAATCAGACTGTGTCAGCTGTAACTTGAATTTGGTATTGGCATCCACATCCAGTGATGGGTGGATTAGCCTGAGAAACACAGCAGACTTGAAGTTCACACGCTTCCTGTCAGAATGTACACAGAGGGCTATTACCAATAGTTTTGAGTTTTAACAGTAACACTTCATGATGAGGAATAGTCTCATTTTCTTACAACGTTGTATTGGTTTTCAGTACAGTTGTCAAGTTATGGAATTTATATATATATTATATATATATATATATAAAAATTATAATATGACCTTTTATATTCCATCCGCCAGTACTAATGATGTCTGCTGCTGCGTCACACTGATGCATATATATAGTTTATATTTATATATTGCTGCTTCTCATATGGCACATGTACTTGTATATTACACATTGTTAGTTGTCATAATTATTTGTATTATGTTTGTGAAACTTTGAAAATGTTGGAGAATGTTGTAAAGTGCTGTGAGTTTGGGTACACCAGAGAATAGCGCTATACAAAAGTTATTTATTATTATTATTATGTATTCTGGTCACTGAGTGATCAGTACTGTGAGTGTGGTACTGATAGTGAGGCATGAGAGAACAAGGAATTAATAGTGAGCAGTGTTGTAATGGTTAGATCATTCGGCTGTGGAGGCATGCCACTTGGGTGTGCAAATCTGGAAATGGAAGCTGTATGGCCTTCCTCCCCCCAGCCCCTTCTAGTTCTACCCTCGTTATTTTAAAAACAAAAGCATAAAACTAAATTCTTCTTCTTCTTCTTTTTAAAGCAATGTTAGCTAGTTCTTATTTGCATGGAGAGAAAAGAAAGCCTTTGTTTTGTTTTTCAGCAACTCTCCCAGTCTTAGTGAAGTCAGTCTCATGACTCAGACTGCAGAAATGCCTTGTCAGTGTTAAGTGGTACCCCCCCCCCCCTCCCCCCACTGTCCCCCTCCCATCCATCAGATGCCCCCATCCACCCCTAGCTCCTCCCCAAGGCTTACACTGCTTTGAATTCCACTACTGAACCTGCCTTCTTTCTTTGGCTACAATATTTTTCCTGTAGCCCCCCCCCAAAAGAAAAAGATGGGGGAAGGGGGGAGAGGGGGGGGGGGTCTCTTGCCAGGTGCTCTGGTTTGTTGTAATGTTCTTAAAAACAAGTCTGATTACTTGTCAGAATCTCCCAGTCTTTCATGTCTGCTTCCTTCAACATTTCACAGGGAGACGCTGATAAATTGGTGTTATATAGGTTGATACTTTGATTTGTCCAGCAGTTGTCGCTCTTTAGACTAGATATTATATTATTTATAATATATTTTCAGCAGATTATATATTTATGTATATTGCCTTTTTGATAATGATAAACCCTAACCCACTGTCTGTTCAGTGTGTGTGTGTGTGTGTGTGTGTGTGTTGTGTGTGTGTGTGTGTGTGTGTGTGTGTGTGAGAGAGAGAGAGAGAGAGAGAGAGAGAGAGAGAGAGAGAGAGAGAGAGAGAGAGTCAGTCTTCAGTGGAAGTCAGATTCCGATTAGATGCTGGCGTGACAATAGTCATGCACTAAAAAAACGAACAGATTTGTTATTTTTTTAAACCACGTTTGGCATCGCAACCGAGCTGTTGGCAAACACCGCCATTGTGGCACGGTACACTCTAGATACTCTAGACAGAGAGGCGACTTCCTGAGACGCCACAAAGGGAATGTGGAAGGCCAGAAAATCAGTAAGTAAACATGGTCAGAAACCATAAGGTTTATTAGGGACGAGGTTTGGGGGGGGGGGGGTATGGAGTAGAAAACCACCTCGGTGTACGTTATAAATACGTGATTATATATATATATATATATATATATATGCAGGCAGAAACCGCGGCTGCACTGCCACAAGTTACGTGGCGTGCACCACAGTGGCGGTGGCTACACATGCGTGCATCGCCTCGTCAAGAGTGGTCACTTACTGGCCACGGTGGAAGTAGCGGTGGAGCGCCCTCAGGGACGGTGCCAGACAGCTCTGCCGTCCGAGTGTTTGGCAATCGTACTCATAGTCATAGCCTGCGCTAATGTAATGTGAAAGTTCTTGGCCAGTGGCAGTGAGTGCCGCTACTAATTTGTCAGTTTGTAATAGGGGAGGAGGAGGGGTGGGGGGGGGGAGAGAGAGAGAGAGAGAGAGAGAGAGAGAGAGAGAGAGAGAGAGAAAAGTCGAACTCGAAAACTTTATTTTACAAGGATTGTAGTTTAGGTTCAGTCAAAAACCTAACAACTAGTCCTTGCTAAGCTCTCTCAGGGGGGGGGGGGAGGTTTCGCGTGAAGCTGTTCGCTCTTTCGTACACGCAGACGCGCGCGCGCACGCACGAACGGTCAGCAGTATTCTACTCCCATCTCCTTCTCTCTGCCCCCCCCACTCCTCCCCACCTTCACCTACTTAATCACGGTTATAACACTACATTATTACACCGGAGGTACGTGGGGGCACTAGCAGCAGTAATTAAAGAAATGGCACGGCGCAGGGCAGTCAAGTGGGCTGGCGGATGTTGATCACTTGATGTGCTCAGGGCCAGCGTGGAGAAGGTGCTCCCACTCCCAGCCTGTTTGCTCTCAACCACCCTCAGTCCGCAGCTGATGTTGGTTTCGATGATCCAAGACTGAGAAGTGATGGCGAAAGTCCGGTATTTGGCAGTGGCACGTTCGCAGTGTGTTCGCAGTGCTCGAGTTGAAGTTGAATAAAAAATAAATAAATAAAAAGTTCTTTCTATCTCTCCACCAGTGTAATATTATTAGCATTGTTATTGGAAGTATAAGACTAAGAGGCTGCTGAAACGCGTTACTTACGGTTTCTGTGGACGTTAAGCATCATGTTTAAACACGTTAGCTCTATAGCTGTGGCGGAGTAAGGACAACATCGGACCTGTCAGTTCGCCATTGTCTTCAAAAACCGTCAAAGTTGTACTTGTAGACCTCACTTTTGGGAAGGGGGGCGGGGGGGGGGGGGGGGGGGGAACAACAACAACAAAACACGCTCCCCTCGCCCCCCTCCACCACCACGGTCATGACAGTGTAGTGTCCCCCTCCCGACTGGATGATGCATTACGTTCACAGAAACCGTACGGTTTGTTTGGGGGGGGGGGGGGAAACAACAACAACAACAACAAAACACGCTCCCCTCGCCCCCCTCCATCACCACGGTCATGACAGTGTAGTGTCCCCCTCCCGACTGGATGATGCATTACGTTCACAGAAACCGTACGGTTTGTTTGGGGGGGGGGGGGGGGGAAACAACAACAACAACAAACAACAAACGCTCCCCTCGCCCCCCTCCACCACCACGGTCATGACAGTGTAGTGTCCCCCTCCCGACAGGATGATGCATTACATTCACAGAAACCGTACGGTTTTTTTTTTGGTTTTTGGGGGGGGGGGGGGGGGGATATGTTGGGAGCGCTCAGAGTGTCGGAAACGTTCAGAGCTCAGGAGCTGTGAGAAAGTCGAGGTGGCCGTCCGGGGGCTCCCCGTTTAATACTGGTAATAGTCGGTAGGGTCTCGGTGGACGTAAAGCAAGACTGAACTGAACGGAAACGTGATTGGGGTTGAAACGTGTCCAGCAGCACGACAGCCAGGGTGAGCACCTGTGGCCGTGGAACCCGTCGGGTAATCTTTGGAGGCGACGATAGCACCCAGCGCTTGGTAATTGTTATGTCGCTATGTCGGGCAGCAGACTGTACAGTAAACGTGTTTGATAGTTTGTAGCCTCTCTCTCTGTGTGTCTCAGTGTGTGTGCGTGTGTGTTGAAAGCAAGCAGTTGAGCACCTTTATGGCTCAGCTATGCACTAGATTATCATTACATCTTATGAATATAAGTAAGTAAACATGATACTTAGCGTCCACGTAAACCACAGGGCTTATTAGGGATGGGGAGAAGGGGGGAAAGGGGGCATGGAGGTGGGGGAAGAGGGAGATTATATACCTGCCGCTACACTGTCACCACCAGAATAACTTGCATTAAGAATAAGATGGGCATGTTTCATTAATTGTGAGGGACAAAGTCACATGACAGTGTCAACAAACCACAACCGTTTTGAAGAGAAAGGAGAGCCGAAGCGGAATCGAGCCGAGGCCTACTAAATGTACAGTATTTGTGTTTTTACATCATGCACGGTATTAAAAAGAAAAGAAAAAAGGGTGTTTATACCGCCGGCTGTCGGGAAACCCTCCGCGTATGTCTCTCTCTCTCACCCCCGTCCTCCCTCCCTCCCAGTCGCGCCTCCTCCACCATCACCCCCCAGTCCCCCCCCCCCCCCCCCCCCCCCCCCCCCCCCCCCCCCCCGGCCTTATACACGGGCACATAATATGCCAGAACCCGTCATCCCCTCCAGCTGTAGAAACTGCCAGTAGACAGTTTTCCTGTGTGAGAAGCATCTAGATGATTGCGCAAAAATACCTGAAGAAGAAGAAGACAGCTTGGCGCACACAGTTCATTCAGTAAGTATCAGTTTCAACAGACGTGTGTGTACAGACAACCTGGAACTTGCGTATTTGGCGGAAACCCAGTCAGCCAGCTGCGGCACCCAGCCAACCGATCCGAGCAAGCCGGCATCGAACTTTTTCTTTGAACGCTGCCGGCACAACAAGCCTAGGCTAGCTAAGCTAGCCTGCAGTGAAGTGCGGGACTGTGGCCTAGTTGGGGAGGGATCAACAAGCTGGTGTGGCGGCGCCTGCAGCAGCTGCCCGCCCTCGCCAAAACAAACCGTCGTGGTGCTAGAGTTCTTGCTCCCCTTTGACCCAAAGAAACCCCTCCTCTGGGTTCACGATGATTCATCTACAGCGAGGGGCCGGGTGGGGGGTGGAGAAGTGGAAGGGACTTTATGGTTAGGATTTAGCTGTCTCACAGGCTTTCTGATTCTAAAGCGTGTGTTCGGTTTATGCGAGGGGCGGGAAGGTAAGGAGCAATTTGACTGTAAACGGGTTTATGTTCTGTCGGTGAGATTAAGACTACAACTTACTAATTTACTTGTGTAATTTATGCTGTATGCATAATCCCCCCCCCCCCCCAACTTATTAATTTACTTGTGTAATTTATGCTGTATGCATAATCCCCCCTCCCCCCCCCCCGCCACCCCCACCTCCTTCAGGCCACACACACGCTGCAACAGTGAAAAACCATGCTTAGAAAATGTGTTGAGAATGATCAGACTACTGGTCTGTAGCTTCTTTTTCTTATGTTTGTTATTAAATTAGAGTGCTGCTGTGATACACACACCTAGACCAACACAGATGCTTGTGTTCCATGCTTTGCAAGTCAGAAGGTCAGGCACAGTTTCTTTAGACCAGCCCATTTGGCTATTTGAGTACAGTCAAACCCTCCGAAGGACTGAGACACAATTCTGCTAAAGGTGCCGTAATGTTTCCTTGTTGGTTGTATGTTGAATCTTAAAATGGAACGAGCCTTCTGAAATCATGTTTTGTTCAAGAAGGCTGGAATTTCTCTTTTCATTTTGGCATTTGGCTCTAAAAACTTTAGCTGGATTTGATTTATGTGAGGGCCCACCCCCTCACATAAATCAAATCCCACTGAAGCTTTTAGAGCTGGATTTGATTTATTTGAGGGCCCACCCTCATATTTGATTTATGTGAGGGCCCACCCTCACATAAATCAAATCCAACTAAAGCTTTTAGAGAAAATGGGGTGTTGCAATTTATTTGTAAATCTGTTTAACTTGATGTTTTGTTGATGAGATTAGCTACAGGCGGCAAAGGAAAGAAAAACTGAAAGCCAAGGATCTTGTTTGGGTTTTGTTACAGTGCTGTGTTGATTTTATTTTCAGTTTTGAATGTAACTTTTGTTTTTGACAGTTAGTTGCCCAGACTCGTTTTTGAAAGCATCAGTTGTCATAGCCGACTTAATGGCTACCCAGGGCCGCTTTGGTCTTGTGCCTCGTGTGATGCAAGCATGTCAGACCTTTTGTACTTGCCGTCAACGCAGCCCTGCAGTGGGGCACTGCAGATGCAGAAATTAATTAAGGACTCCTCTGTTGAGAACCAGCAGACAAAGGTCCCTTTAAAGGACATTTTGAAAGAAAATCCTATTTAATCTAGGTTTAGTTTTATTTGCCCTACCTGTTGGACAACTTTAGGGCATTTGGAACTATTAATTAATAAAAAATAAAAAAATAAAAGTAAAAATCTTTTTTTTTGCCAGGAAGTGTTTTAAAAACACATTTTGATTAATTAATAATCCCAGCCACATTGTTTTAAAGGAGGTATGTGGGGCCCCGAGTGTACTTTTTATCTTGACCCGACTCGCAAGTGGGACACGACGAGCTTGAAGCGCACCGAGCTCGTTGGGTAATCCACCAATCAAGCCAGCGCGCCTTTGAGCACACAGAGCAGTTGGCTGCCGAGGGCGGAGGGGGCGAAATGCAATCAAGGAAGAGACGGCGGGCCGACGGCAGGCAACAAGGCCGTTGCTTGCTGTACGCCGGGCCCAGCGCGAGGCAGCTTGCACGAGCTTCGAGCAACAGCCGCGCGCACGGCCCGCAGCACGTTGTGTCCTTAGAAACAATTTGAGCCTCCGAGGCACAGAGTAAATAAAGAAAGGAGGCGACTGTTCTATGATGGGGGCAGGATGGGCTGGGGGGGGGGGGGGGGGGGGGGGCGTATGTGTTGGGGTCGCCCTGTAACATCTTGTAGTTGTGCCTGGCCCTCCGGCGAATTAAAAAAAAAAAGAAGTTGAGAATAGGCACAGTGGATTACATAGTGTTTGGCGTGTGGTGTACTTAGATCTCGGTAAAATTGAATCTCGCCACTGTCACTGTGTCAGTTGTCGGGCGAAAATTTGTTTGATGGCAGCAGTGCACCTACCCTTGACACGTGGTGTTTGGTTTTTGTACTGCTGTTCAAATTAAATTATGCAGGTGCCATTCGCAACAAACAGTCTAAGGCACTGTAAATTTTACTTGAAAACTACCCTGAACAGGTTTATAACAGATATATAACTGACTGAACCCTAAATCATGTCTTTTGTGAATGTTTGCGGCTGCCTGTTCTCGTGTGTGTGTGTGTGTGTGGTACAAAGTACATGACTTTCTCTTATGCAGTTGTATCCATAAACATGCAGTTTATGAGGAAACGTCCAGAAATAAACCAGCAATATATATATATATATATATATATATATATGATAATAAGAAATGGGACGAAGAGGTCAGATCTGGAGACGAAGAGGTCAGATCTAAAAACCAAGTTGCATGAGATAGGCAAGACCTGTTGCGGGACAGAGCATTAGCATTGCATAGCGCGCACCCAATTGTTCCACTGTTCCAACCAGACTCCGACTAGCTGGGGACTGTCTAAAGACTCATTCACTCTACGTGTCTCAGGTCTGCCATTAACAGCAGTACGCTTTAGTAACTTGTAGTACGCGCTTGCGCGAAGACCAGACAGTGACGCACAATCAAAGTGTAGACTGTAGCGTTAACGCAGAGCGGGTTCACAGGGCCACATTTGGTACACCGTTTGAGGTGGCTAGTTTCCGACACAGCCCATTTAGCCCCACGTCTCGTCTCCATCTCCGTGTAAAGAGTTTGACTCCTCACGTAGCCCCAGCTTGGCAATAAACCCGTTTTTATCTGTGCCAGCAGCGACACGACTGGAGATAGAGCAATTTGGGTTTTATACCTTGTCAGTGCTAGTGCGAGATCTATGGCCAGCTACTGTGCTGGGGAGTAGAGTGTAACTTTTATATTTATAATAATGTGTGTGTGGGGGGGGGGGGGGGGGTATAAAGAACTTAGTCATTGGACTGACAGTTGTTTTTCTCCCATTTTCTTTCCTTTGTTGTTGTCTACCAGTACCAGTCACACTATTTCCTGTCTCACCTCTGTCCGTCCTGCTTCCTCCCCCCCCCCCATGAAAAAAGAAGAAGCTTAGGTCACCCTTCACCTCCTCACAGCCCACAGGCATCATTGTGTTATTTAGTTTAGCAGCTTTGTCCATGAAGTTCGCACATTTGCCAGTCAGTGTACCGGAGATTGTTCTTTTGATTGGGACTCCACAACACTGTGCACAGTTTTTTCAGTTTTCTCTTTACCACTCCCTCTGCACTCACCCAGTCCTAGACGGAACTGCCCTCATCCACCCAGGCACGCCTTCTCTTCAAAAGATTAGATGTGCCTGGTGCTGTGGTGAGCGGTGCCCTGGTATCTATCAGTAGCAACCCTGCCAATCTTTCACTTTTTGAAGTTCCTGCCTGTCTCCATAGCCACTGAGATCATGCAGTGCAGGGGCCCCCTGTTTTGTTGCCCACCCCTGGCAACCCTTTATCAGCAAGAACCAGACAGGGATGGGTGATGGACTGATTCACGTGGTTCAGCTTGGCCCAACAAGGGTTAATGGACATTGTTTTTAAAAAAAACACCTGAGTTGCACAACGCCCCAAAGTCCCAGTTCTCTCTGGACCCTTTGCTGTTCTTTTTGCAAGGACAGCTGTGGCAGAATTATGCCTTTGGTTACCTGTTTTAGAAGAGAGAATAATTACTGACATTCATAATACCATATTCGTGATGCCTGATCTGTGTGATCGATGGATTGAATAAGAATGAATTGGACTTAAAAAAGCAAAAAGAAAAGAAGAAAAAAAGCACTTTGATTCTGAATGGCTTTGTGCGCACCTGTGAATGTTAACAAAGAGATGCTCTTTGTGTGTGTGTGTGTGTGTGTGTGTGTGTGTGTGATGTTCAGTAATTAACACTTTGACTTTTGTGTGAGGGTGGTTGGCCAGTATAGTACATGTAAACTTTATGCAATGAGTAATCAATATTGATTTGTACTCTAAAACAAACAGTGATCCTGTTGATGGAATTTTAGCCCTCTCTCTCATGTCTCATGTGTGTGTGTGTGGGGGGGGGGGGGGGGGGTGAGGTTCCGTTGTTCCACATTTTTATATATTTTACCTCTGGCCTGTGGATCACACAAATTGCCCCCAGGTTGAGCTTCAACATTGATGCCCACAGTTTGCAACAGATCAACTTTATTCCAAGATAAAAACGTCTGTGGGTGGGCGTCAGTGGGTTGATTGGCTATTTTTTTTCCACTGGGTCCCTGCTTCTGCAGGGAAGGGTGTGAGGACTGACCTGTAAAACTAAAAGTACACCAGGTTAGATTTTTCCCCCTCTTCTTAGGGTGGCTGATAAAAGTAAGAGCTAGTGGAATCACTGCACTGATAAGAAGGGTTTAGGTGCGGTTGAACCCAAGGACCATCATTTTCGCCTTCTTCCTCATCTTATCTTTTAGAATTTTTGTTGTTTTATATGTGCCGAGGGCTGTTTCTTATTATCTGTAGGCACAGCAGATCTTGCTTCCAGACTAATACTGTGTAATAGTATATGTTTCCTGAGGGGAAGTACAAATCTATTTTGATGATCTCGGCCCCAGGGCCATGTGTTGGCCTTCACTGCAGGCTTCAGCCTCTGGCTTGTATCCAGCTTCAGTCTCAGGGCTCGTCCCTCTCTCCCTCATGCTTGAAGCCTTATTATGACAATATGAGTGTTTGGGTAGATCATAGAACCAACCATAGAACTGATGAATGTTTGGGTAGATCATAGAATTGATGCTGCAATGGGTGTTTGGGTAGATCATAGAACCATTGCATGCTTGGGTAGATCATAGAACTGATGAATGTTTGGGTAGATCATGGACCAGATAAATGTTTGGGTAGATCCTAGAATTGATGAATGTTTGGGTAGATCATAGACCAGATCAGTGTTTGGGTAGATCATAGACCTGATGAATGTTTGGGTAGATCATAGAACCAGTGAGTGTTTGGGTAGATCATAGAACTGATGAATGTTTGGGTAGATCATGGACCAGATAAATGTTTGGGTAGATCCTAGAACTGATGAATGTTTGGGTAGATCATAGACCAGATCAGTGTTTGGGTAGATCATAGACCTGATGAATGTTTGGGTAGATCATAGAACCAGTGAGTGTTTGGGTAGATCATAGAACTGATGAATGTTTGGGGAGATCATAGACCAGATGAATGTTTGGGTAGATCATAGAACCAATGGATGTTTGGGGTAGATCATGGAACTGATGAATGTTGTGGTAGATCATAGAACTGATGAATGAATAAACCCTGCTGTCCCCTCTATGGGTAGGTCTGTCCCCATGCAGACCTTCCCCCCATCCCCTCAGCCTTTTTGTCTGATTGACCAGTGTGGGGAGTGGCAGGTGGAAAACTAAACCTACTGACTCTGTTAGTTTTGGGTGGAAAAATAAGCCTGCTGTACTGTCTCCTGTTAGTTTCCCCCAATGTGATACTGATAGTTGTGTCTATCTGGTTTCAAAGCTGTCCTGAAAGTAACTTGCCAAAGTAAGCAGCTTTTTCTTTGAGTTCTAACCTTACTGGCATCCCCTCAGAAAACAAAACAAAACACACACACACAAAAAAAACACGCACACACAAAAAAAAACAGAGGGGAAAAAAGGCATAGAATCATCCTTGATGTCATGTCATTTTACGCATCTCATTGCACTGTTCAAACTGAGTGTGCTATTTTTTATGCTCTATCTCTTTTGATGGGATTTCTTTTACATCCACCTTGGCACAGTGGAGACGGGAGTGCCCCACATACTTGTCAGAGTATCACGTGCGATTATACCTTGAGAAAACAGCTTGTTATGAAAGTAAGTCTTGTCTGCCAATCTGTACATTGAGTTCATTGGAGTCAGTAATAGCCCATTATGCCACACGGTTTTAGGATGCGATCTTGGTGGATTTTATCTGATCCACTATGTACAACAATATTTGCAGGCCAGGGTTGAGCCTTGAGGGTATTAGTACTGTTACTGTTATTTCAAGGCTATTCATGAGTGTGTTTCTTGTTGTCATCTGTGCATGTGAAGTCATGTGGGCGTGGCTATTTCTTTGTTGATTCTTCAGCAGAGAATAAACCCGATGCAGAGATTTAGAATTTCCTTGCTGTGCATGTGATGTCATGTGGGCGTGGCTATTTTCTTGTTGATTCTTCAGCAGAGAATAAATTGATTGCAAAGATTAAAATCCATTTGTGGGTGATGTGTTACAGATTTGTCCAAGAATCGGCTCAGTGAGATGCCAGTGGAGGTGTGTGAATACTCCAACATGGAGCGCCTCAACTGTTACCACAACATCATCAAGTCCATTCCAGAAGCCATTGTACAACTGCAGGCACTGACACATCTTAATCTTAGGTTTGTACCCCAACAGCCACCTTCTTTCATCTTCCTCTGTCTTCAGTCATCATCATCATTATCAGTGACATGAATGACCTCCACTCCATCTCCAGTTGTTGTCCAGCTGTGTCGCATATATTTTCAGTACATACTTTAACCTGGTACTATATGAGTCTTATGACTAACTATTAGATTCATCCTGACTGCAAAGTGTCATATGGCATATTCATTGTTCATTTGTTGGCATTATCTTCCTGCTTATCATCACCACAATGACTGTCACCACCACCACCACCACCATGATCACCATTGTCTTCATTGTTTTCTTTTTCCCCTCTGTCCTGTCCATCTCTGTAATGTTGGTTGGTATTGGTAATCATCATCTTTATCTTGTCCTTATTGTTATTTTGTTTATCATCATTATTGTCACACCACCACCATTCATAATCTTCTGTCGTCCCCTGCATCATTGTCATCACTGCGATCATCATTGTCATCATTTTCGTTTTCATTCTTCACCCCCCTCATCCCCCATTCTTCTCTCTGTCATACATGCATTTATCAGTCAAATATTATAATGAGTGCCAGATATTCTAATGCATGGAGAAGTAACACTGTGTGATGAAATTGTGTGTTTCAGTCGCAACCAGTTGTCAGTGTTACCAGTCTCATTATGTGCACTGTCTTCGTTAGAAGTGCTGCTGGCTTCAAACAACAAACTCGTCTCATTACCAGAGGAGATCGGCAAATTGGAACGACTCATGGATCTGGTACAAACTACAGTGCATGCATGCCTGCGGGATTGTTATCTTTATCCCTTCCGTAGTTCAGATTAAATGCTCTCTGCTTTTTAGAAGAAGAAACAAAATGTGTGATAAAGTGTATGATGTCCTTCATGTTTTGCTCGTTGCTTTTCAGATTCTTTTTTGTAAATTGCATCATGTGCCACAGGTTCTGACTCTGGGTGTTGCAGAAGAATTTTGGATATGGCAATAGCATCACAAGAGGGATCAAGCAGTATCGCTTATAAATTGTACTTAGGTTTCAGTTTGTTTAACCCCTTCACTGCCCAGGCCTGTAAAATTTCTGGGCTGAAAAGTGCATGCACATACCTGCAAACAGTCTATTTTCCAGGTCCTGTAACAGATCTACTTTCAGTTACGTGCATTTTGATGCAAACCCTTTCACATGTGATGTTAAAGAAAACAAAAATGCTCCAGAATTTGAAATTTCACTTTTATTGGTTGTTTTCAAGTGATATCATGGCAGTGAAGTAGTTGAAATAATGACAAATTCTGTGTGAAGACCAGATCCCAGAGGTTGAGAGTGGGGGAGATGGGATGGGGGTGGCAGCCATGTCAGATTCTAATACCATGCTGTCTCGCCACAGTGACCGCTCACTAAGGTGGGCAGCGGTGTGGACTGTTTGCAGTGTTTTGTTGCTTCATGGTGAAGAGTGAGGTCGTTAGACAGCATTCATAAACAGCAACAGTTGAACTTGAAGGGACTTGTGAGCCAAAGTAGACTTAATATGCTTACCAGTTTTGAGCTGAGCAGTCCACCATCAAGCCAGACTGGCTCATGTTCTTGTATGCACGCTTTGTTTATTTGTAATGAATGGCCTTCGTCTGTTCAAGAGGTGCTAGCATTCTTGGACGCTCCTCGTCTTCTGGAAAGGGTGCACTCTGTAGCTGTTGTTTGCATCATACTAATGTGGCTCTTGAAGCTGTGTACTGTACGATGCAGGGGCCTGTGACCATACTGTAACTTGTAAGGCTTGCATGCAGCATGCAAACCAGTGTTTACTTCGGACAGCATGAGAATTGGTTTACTTTCATTCAACAGAAGGAGATACCCAGCTGAGAAGAGACAGTTTATTAATATTATAGCGTTATATTAACAATAGTAATAATTTCAGAAACAACATACTTTTCTGCTCTTTATATTGCCTTTGCAGCTGTAGATAGTGTTCACAGTGTTGTCTTGACCTTTCAGGACGTGAGCTGCAATGAGATTTCGCACGTTCCCCCACAGATTGGTGACCTCAGGTCCTTACGGTCACTGAATCTGCGACGAAACCTGCTCGTTGAACTGCCCTTAGGTGAGTTTGTGTGTTCTTAGGAACACCGTCCAGCCGTACATTTTAATTTATATGTTTCAGTACTATGCCACCAGTCTTATTACTGACATTCGTCCTCTACCCATACATTCATTTTTTTATTTCTATGTTTCAGTACCATGCCACCAGTCTTATTACTGACATTCGTCCTCTACCCATACATTCATTTTTTTTATTTCTATGTTTCAGTACCATGCCACAAGTCTTATTACTGACATTTGTCCTCCAGACACACATTCATTTCTTTATTTTTATGTTTCACTGCTGTGCCACAAGTCTTATTACTGATATTCATCCATAAGATTCTGAAGTATTTCAGACATGAACTGAACAGCATTGCACATGTAGTAAAGGCAATAATTATTAAATTAGCAGTGTTTTGATATGGTTCAAACTTTGATTTGTGTCTTTTTCTGATTTATTTTTTGAATGTGAGTTTTTTTTCATTTTGAGCATGACAATATAGATCAGTTTTGCTAATGTCTTGTGATTTCTTTTCCAGATATTTGTAAATTGAACCTCAGGAGGTTAGATATTTCCAGTAACCGCATTCAAAAAATTCCCACCGTCTTTCGCAAGCTGGAAGTGCTGGAGGAGATAGTTCTGGAGCACAACCCTTTGGCATCACCACCTGCATGTGTGAGTAATGATCTGTCAGTGGTAAAGTAGTCTTCATACCCTCAGGGGTAATGATCTGTCATTGGTAAAGTAGTCGTCATACACTCAGGGGTAATGATCTGTCAGTGGTAGTCTTCATACCCTCAGGGGTAATGATCTGTCAGTGGTAAAGTAGTCTTCATACCCTCAGGGGTAATGATCTGTCAATGGTAAAGTAGTCTTCATACCCTCAGGGGTAATGATCTGTCAGTGGTAGTCTTCATACCCTCAGGCGTAATGATCTGTCAGTGGTAAAGTAGTCTTCATACACTCAGGGGTAATGATCTGTCAGTGGTAAAGTAGTCTTCATACACTCAGGGATAATGATAGGTTGGTGGTAAAGTAGTCTTCATACCCTCAGGGGTAATGATCTGTCATTGGTAAAGTGGTCTTCATACACTCATGGGTACCTGTGGGCATGCCAGAAATTGGGTAACGTTGAGTAGGTTTCTGGGATACAAATGCTGGAAGAAAATAATCTTTAGAGAAGTGAATTAAGGATATAATGAAATGGTGAAATAGATTTTTTTGTAAACGACTCGGTTGTTGTTGCTCGTTCTGACAGTAATTTGTATGGGATAATATACAGTGAAGCAGTTCTCATCATAGTCTCGATGTCTCTGCCTACACATGTGAAGAACATCAGTGCATGCTAACAAGTAACATGTTTATGAGCAGTTGTTTTTTCTTCTTCCCTTTTTTATTTAAAGTCTTCATGTAAGTGATATTAGACTGATCTTCAGCATGTATCCAGCAATTTGCACCAATAGAAATTTATGTAAAAAACAAACACTGCCCCCCCCCCCCCCCCATTTGCAGTCAACAAGCAACCCTATACATTTGTGTCTGTATCCATACTGATAATTAGTTTCATTTGATCTATATATATCTCATACTCACAGGACCACATAAGCCTTATGGTTTCTGGCCCCTAATAAGCCTGTGGACATTAAGCACCATGTTTACTTACTTACCACATGTTCAAGAGTGGATGGTCTGTCCACAGATATGCACACGGGGACGACAGCACATCATGAAGTACCTGCACACGGAGGCCATCAAGGAGGATCGCAAGCGCGGTGTCCTGTCGGACTCCGACATGAAACGACTCATCCGGAAATCCTTGCCCCCACAGCAGTATGTAGTCGTCACAGATTCTCACGTCCTTTTTTTGTCTCATAATTAGCAATGAAAAGGGAAGAGAAGAAAGAGCACTGCAGCAGTGTGTAGTTGTCACAGGTTCTGACCTCTTTCTTTGTCTTTTAATTAGCAATGAAAAGGAAAGAGAAGAAAGAACAAGACTGGCATTCATTTTTGTTCTCTCAGAGTTTCATTGAAGGTGGACGGATCCGTTCATTGGATGGTGTGTTAGTGTGCTTGTTCTTCCCATGCCGACTACATGGTTAGTCACCTAACTGCTTTTGTGTGCGTGTACTCTTTCTGAGCTGTGAAGTTGCAGTGAATAACTTAACTCCCAAACGTGTCTTGGTCACGCATGGTTTGCACCAATCAATAAGTTTTCCAGTATGGTGATTGATCCTTCCCTCCCATTCCAAGATGAAGGTCCCTATAGTTAAATTTTATTAATTCTGTGTGAAGTACTTCTTGTAGGTTGTGCAGTTTGAGCAGAAGCTGATTTTGTGTGTGTGTGTGTGTGTGTGTGTGTGTGTGTGTGTGTGTGTGTGTGTGTGTGTGTGTGTGTGCATACATGTGTGTGTGTGCGTGTGTGTGTGATGTGTGCGTGCATGTAATTGTATTATCTTCATTGATTTATTTGCTGATGTACTTGTTGAAAATGAGAAACACACACAGTGATTGTAGTAAATCTGTTGGTTAAGAACTTGTCACCACAACACCAGTGTCAGGGGTGTAGGGTTGATTTAAAGAAAAGAACCAGAGATAACTTGGGGAAGTTGTTTTTGCTCCTAATCTCATCTTTAATCCTGCTGTCCTTTTCCAAGCCCACACTTGGCTAGAGGTCGAAGGTCAGTACTGTAATCTGAACAAATTTCAGTTCCCCACCCACAGTTGTTTCCTTCTTCTTCTACTTTTGTTTATAATTGTTGCTCAGGGAATGTTTGTTACATATTTTTGCTGTTTGTTGATTTGTTGTTTTTCGCTTGTTTGCCTTGTTTTGCATGCCTGCTGGGTTCAGCTGCAGACTAGCTTGAAGAGTACAGGAACATGTATCAAATCAAATAAACCTTTATTAGTCGATTATACAATGCATAAAAATGAAAATTTGCCTTTGACACACTGGCTCAAGAAGCTACATTTAAAAATAAAGAAATAAAATAAATACGTAAAATTATCTCAGTCTCACTCTCACATTCTCTCTCCCCCTCTCACCTGCCTCCAACCTTCGACACACACACACCTGCACACACACAGTTAAATTCAGAACATGTGTAGAGCTGCATACTGGTACAGTACTGGTATTTCATCATATCAGCATTGTGTTTTACCAGGCAGCATACTGATAACAGCAGTCAAGTCACGGAATTAAAGTTAACTCCTCAGGTCTTGAACACATGTGCACACACACAGACACACATGCCTGAATGCAATCATTCATGCACGCACGCATGCACACACACACGCACGCATGCACATTCTTACTTTACCGTCATCATTTTTAGGCTACTACCAAAGTGGGTCAGATTTTTCGTTAAGGTTTTAGCAACAAGTGATTCTGCCATGTTTATTTGACACAGTGAGTGGTTTCCTTTCATTGCTTTTCATCACTTTCCGCCGTTGCTTACGGAAAGAAGCCAGTGCATATTGCTTACGGAAAGAAGCCAGCGCACATTGCTTACGGAAAGAAGCCAGTGTGTCAGTATGCTGCAGCTGTGCTGGTTTACTGCACTGGGAACTTTTGTACTGAGGTTTACCAGCATGTATGCTGGTAATACTGTGGAGCTGTACTAAGTTGTATCTGTGAAACACTAGACTATTTAGACCAGTGGCTGAGCTGTTGTGCCGTAAGCTAAGGAAAGTGGCTAGCGTAGCTTCATCCCCCAGTCAAGGCGAGGTGAGGGACTTCTTTTCAGTTTTTCTGGGTTGAAATTTGTGCAGATGAAATGTTAGAGCGTGCTGCAAGCCCAGCGCACACTACGGTGCTATGTGGAATAAAGATCCCATGTCCACTTTTTCATTTAAAAGAAATCATGATGGCCAGAGACCCTGAGTGATAATGTTGATAAATAGTAGCATCCTAAGCAAAGTAACAGTGGCTATTAGAAAAATGAGACACCTTTAATATGACGTTCTGCTTGAACCATTGAGTAAGCTTTAAATGGAGTTTTGTACTGTGCTTGTTCTTAAAGACAGTTTGTTGTTGTTACCGGTAGGTGTTTTTGTTAGGAAGAAGTAGTCCTGGCCACTTTGCTTTGAGAAGGTTCAGTTTTGGTGATAGAGAAGTCTTTTTATTGCTTTGTTTCTCTCCCCACAGTCCACCCTTTAAAAACCACAAAAACCAGAAACCAACAAGCAGAAATAACAAACCAAAAAACAACAAAAACAAGAAGGAAAAAAATCTTCTAAATGCTTGACTTTTACCTACACTATCTTCCTCTTCATCATTCCTACTTGTCTCTCTCAGCAAAGTCATTTTGACACAAGATTCACTCATCATTGTAGAAGGACAAGGGCAGTCACCAACATTGTTTTCTTCAGATTTTCAAAGTTGGAGGGCATAGCTTTGAGTGAAAGGTTCTCAAAAAAGCCACATACAAAAAAAGCCAGATGACCAGGATCATCATCAAAACCTATGGCAGTTTTGTCACAGGACAGGGTAGCACAGCTTGTTGGATGTCCAGTGTGGCCGTTTTGTCACAGGACAGGGTAGCACAGCTTGTTGGATGTCCAGTGTGGCAGTTTTGTCACAGGACAGGGCAGCACAGCTTTTTGGATGTCCAGTGTGGCAGTTTTGTAACAGGACAGGGTAGCACAGCTTTTTGGATGTCCAGCATGTCGTAACCAGGCATGGTGGCCCAGGTTTCCACCTTGATTGCAGTCACCCTTTTCTTTTCCCCCCTCTTTTCCATCCCTCTCTCTGGTTTCTGTGTGTTGTAGATATGGCTTGCCATGTGGGTCGCTTCTGTTTATGTTGCAGATTGTCTGTTGTTTTGTCTGGCTTTGCTATGTTTGTGTGTGTGTATGTGCTGTAGATTCAGACATAGCGTGGAGCAAGAGCTGGGAGACACTTCTTTTGGTTGGTGGTATTTGATTTTAGTTTGCGGCAGAGGGAAATATCCTGGGATTACTTGGGTTGATGGTCAGCGGCACTTCCCCTTCTGTCTCTTACCCCCACCCACTCCACCCCTGAGGTGTTTGTGGATCTGTTATCCTGGGAGAGTGGACGAGGAGGATTCTGTCAGTGGTTTTGTTTTCACCAGTGTCTTTTGGGGGCTTAATTAATGAATTTATTTGTATATAAATCTGGAGGAATGTTTTAGTTAGATGAATAGGAATTCAGCCAGTAGTAAACTAGATTCTAGGACATGCAGTTAAACAGATCAACAAAACTAAGCAGCTCAGCCATTTAGTCAATATGCCCTTTCTATTATATGCCATCTTTTATTTTTAATGATGCCAAATATTCATCAAAGTAGCCATAATCAAATGAATCTGACACTTTGTTAATCATGTTTCCTTTCTGGTCCTTTTCAGAAAAAAGGGAAAAAAGAAATAATGAAGCAGTTTTTTTGTTTGTTTTTCTGTGAAAGTTGTTACAGCAAATACTCTGGTTTAACTGACTTTTATTAAACAAACTTGTGTAGTACACAGCACCTGGCAGTGAAACCAGAGACAGTGTAGATAGTTTTAAACCAGTTTAAAGGACATTTTAATGGAAGGGACCATTTTAAGGGTTTAGTTTTAAACCAGTTTAAAGGACATTTTAATGGAAGGGACCATTCTAAGGGTTTAGTTTTAAACCAGTTTAAAGGACATTTTAATGGAAGGGACCATTTTAAGGGTTTAGTTTTAAACCAGTTTAAAGGACATTTTAATGGAAGGGACCATTCTAAGGGTTTAGTTTTAAACCAGTTTAAAGGACATTTTAATGAAAGGGACCATTTTAAGGGTTTTAAACCAGTTTAAAGGACATTTTAATGGAAGGGACCGTTCTAAGGGTTTACTGATGGGGACCACTTTAAAGGACTTTTTAACAGAAGGGACCTGAACTGCTGTGCATGCGTGTGTAAGTTTAACTGGGCCGCTGTGGGCTCAGCCAAGTATTAAGCCCATTCTTAATTGGGTGAACTTTTGCCTCGCAAACCTAGTTTGGGGTATTCGTCGAACCTAGAAAAAGTTCAGCAAACATAGTTGGTTCTGAATTGGGCGAACCTTTGCTTCGCAAACCTAGTTCGGGGTATTTGTTGAACTGCAACGAAGCTATGTTCGAGGTCCGAATAGTTTCACTCAACATGTTCTGGGAATATTCACCTAGTTATGCGAATCTGATTGGTTGAGAGCAAAAAGAGCTCCTGTGCGTGAGGAAGAAATAAAAATAAAAATGGATGACAGCGTCAGTACTTCATTCCCTTTGGAGGGAATTGACCTATTTGTTGACTTGTGGGAGGCGCAGCCTTGTCTCTGGGACCCAAAATGATATAGTAGTTATTTGAATTACCCTGTGACTGTGAGGGATGATTAGAATATATTGACTTTAGCCTACATTTTGGATCATGCTGTCTACAGCACTTCAGACGCAAGTTTAGGCTGAAGCTTGCATCTCATTGTAAGCCAGTTAAGAAACAAAGTATGGTTTGTCGAACTGTCTGAACCATGTTCGGCGAACTAAATGTTCATCTGAGCTCAATTAAAAAAGATAGTTTGTGGAACAGTCTGAAGTACGTTTGGTAAACTAACAGTTTGCCCAATTAAGAATGCGCTTTAGGTTGAAGAAGAAGAAGTGAAAGGTTTAATAACGATGATGTGGAAGTTTGTATTTATTTTTATATATGTATATATATATATATATTTATTTTTCAGTGTTTCTGCAGATTGAGTTAACTGTTTAAGTGTCTTGTTGGAATGTAACATTGGAGTTGTCTTTTCCACTTCAGGTTACACTTCATGTACTTCTTTTGATGTGTTTTTGATTACTTATTTTTGTGTGTGTGTGGTGCTGCATAGATGGGACTTTGGGAGTTTTCATTAAGTTTAAAAAAAAAGTCCGGCCTAGTCCTCAGAATGTTGGTGGTTTTGATTGGCCCTGGATTGAGTGTTGTTTTCCTACTTGGGTTATTTGTCTTGGTGTTTGAAATATATATTTAAATGCCATATAGGTGATAATGATTCTAATCTTTGTCATTGTCTTCAGCTGCTAATTTTTCCTCCTTTGAAATTGAATTTATCATTTTTGCGTAATGCAGCTAACAAATCCTTTGATTGAGATGATGTGTATGTATGATATCTGTTGTTTGTTAGTTAAAAGTGGCTTGTCAGAGGTAGGTTGTATTCCAGAGGTGCAGTGGAATCCCGTGGGAGTCGGGGGGGGGGGGGGGGGGGGGGGGGGGGTTAAAAAGCATTTGATGCTTCATAATCACATTTTCTGACTTAGTGAAAAGGTGAAGTGTTTCCCTGAGTCCTGTTGTTCAGTCACTTAGTTTTATAAATTATAACAACTGAACTGATGACATTCACAGCAGTTTTATAACAGCTGAACAGATGACATTCACAGCAGTTTTATAACAACTGAACTGATGACATTCACAGCAGTTTTATAACAACTGAACTGATGACATTCACAGCTGAATTGATTACTGAATATGTGAGTGCCCTGCAGTAGGCTCAATGGCTGGCTGGCTGGCTGGGTGTAAAACGGAAGTAATATCATTGATAATAATAATAATAATGATTGCCCATGTATTCAATGCCCTGTCTCACAGGGGCTCTTACTGCTTTAGCCTTAACATAGAATATGCATGCAATGAAAGAACGTGCTGTTACCACATTCAAAGCACACCACTCAACAACATCCAACAATCCTCAAGGCTCACCCTTTAGCTTATATTCAGATACACTTTGTACTTTGAAAACCCCCAACCCTCTCCCATCTCCACGTGTCTGCATGTATGCATGTACACACACACACACACACACACACACACACACACACACACACACACACACATGCATGTACACACAGTCCTGAGCTGATCCCAAATGGGTGGTGTTGACAAGCACCTGCTGGTCATTTATTGTTGGTTTCACCGTCTTTAAAATTTGAGATCTCCCGTGTACGTACATTTTACAGTAAGCGCAGATTTGTAACTATCACTTTGTGTGTGCAGGACGTCGGATGAGTTCCGGAACATCCTTGAAGCACCGGAAGCAAAGTGGAAGCGCCACACTGTTCTGAGCAGCGACTCTGGGTACAGCACGGCAGACAGCCTCGACAAGTGCGGCTTGAACCAGACTGAGGTCGGCAGTGGGTGTTTTCTGTCGTTGTGTGTGGCTGTTGTGGTTGTTGTTGCTGTTGTTGTTTTTTCGTGTGATGTGGACCTTACGTCTTCCACCAGGATCCTGTTTGTCGTTGTTGTGACCCGTTGGGAGCACACGGCAAAGCGGATGCTGTCAGCGTGCACATGCACATTTAGTGACACTGTTATATGTTTAGCACCATATCTTTTTTTAGCTGAGGGTGCAAGTGGCCAGACTTCATAGCAGGAAAATGCTGGGGGTGGTTAGGTGGGGGAGGAGGGGGGATTACAGTAATGAGAAAATTGTAGAGTGTGTGTGTGTGAGGGGGTATCTAGTAAAAGTTTTAAACATTTTTTATGCATGACTGAAAGTGGGATGAAGTAATTTTGACTTTCCCGGCCACTTTGTCATGAGGAGGTTTCACTGACATTTGTGACAGTAGAAAAGTAATATTTATTGGAGGGGGGGGGGGGGGGGGGGGAACATGGGAATAAAGGGTGAGAATGTGGTTAAAAGACTATTTTGAATAGAAACTTTAATTGTTGTGATGATGATTTGTGGGAAGAAAAAGTTTAGTGTTCAGAAATAGGTGGAAAAAAGTAGGATGGATTTTTTTGATGGAATTGATAGAATGGGGGAGGGGGGAGGGGATTGTAATGAAAGAATTGTAACCCTTTCCCTGCCCAAGAATTTGTTTTGCGAATGCAGTTCCTGCTGAAAACGAGTTGCCAGAAGGTTAGACCAACCAGAAACATAAATTCTCTAGATCTTGGCCTCTTCTGAACATGCACGAACGGTCTGAATTTGATCGGGAAGTCCTCTGGCAGCTTTCTGGCAGATGGGAAACATATGCCCATGGATGTCATCTGATGCCATCAGGGCAGGGGAAGGGTTGAAGCTTTCTGCATGACTGTTGTTGAGTATTGATAGAAAGGCTAGCATCTGTTGTCTCTGCTTTCACTTGCACAGTGGAACCTGCTCCAGATGTCAACCCTCCCGTAACCAGACTTGCTAACCTGTTACAGCCCACGTGCTCTTTTAATGCAGATCTCATTAAATGTTACTGTACAAGTGCTCTTTTAATGCAGATTTCGTTAACCTGTTACAGCGCATGTGCTCTTTAATGCAGGTTTCCTTAACCTGTTACTGTACAGGTGCTCTTTTAATGCAGATTTCGTTAACCTGTTGCAGCACAGGTGCTCTTTTAATGCAGATTTCATTAACCAGTTACGGCACAGGTGCTCTTTTCAATTTCAAGCAGATTTCACACACTTTTTGTGTGAACCTTGAACGGGTGGGATAAAGTGATGGGCCTTGTATGAGCACCAATTCATTCACTTCAACCAGGTCTGTCATCTTTTTCAACATGAGCGTGCCGTCCCTATCATTTCTGTCTCAGATGGTTGGTTTTGGAAACAAAATTGGTGGTAAAGACTAGTTTTCTGACCTAGAGAGGTATAATGGAGCAGGTTCTAGTGCAGCTGTTTAATAGGTCTGTTGTTTTTTTGATGGGTAAAGTATGCTGTTGTGTTGTTGATTTGATTTTAAAAGTGCTGTATAGTATCCTCCAGTTTGATTTTGATTTTAATGCGCTTTTCTTTTCTCTCTCTTTCTTTTTCTTTTTCATTCCATTTTTGGTTGCCGTGTGACTGTGTGCCTCCCTGCAATGCCATTGGATGATGTGCTGTGATGTCATCATTGACAATCGTGCTGTGATGCCATCATTGACAATCTGTGCTGTGGTGTCACCGTTGTGTGCTGTTGTGGATGTGCTGCACGGTTTACTTCTGACGTTTCCTCATGACGTCTTTTGCGCCACCAACACCGTATTTGAAATTGCTCTGAATGTGCTTGGAACTGACAACAAATGCGATGTTCACCAACTGAAAATGGTGCCATTTTTGCGTGATAATTATGATTTTTCCCCCCCCTTTGCTTCATCAATACTGATGATGTATGTACTTTATTCGATTGGAGAATTCTGCTCCTGCTTGTTCTTTTGCTGTTGCAATGACAATTGGATTTGGATCACTGAAAACCTGCTGTGCCTTTTACCTTGGGGAACAAATTGGCAAATGCTGTGCGTTGATGGATTCCTATGGCATTGTCTGGAACTCCCAACGTTCAACTTTTTATCAACGTGGCTCAAACCATTGACCTGGTGACTGGGAATTGTGGTGGACACATGTCACCCCCTTCCTTTGGATTTTTTTCCTACATGGCCCATTTAACCTGTGGCCAACACGTGCGTGAAATGCACACGGAAACTGGTCACTGCTGTGACGTGTCCCTGTGGCCTGCGGCGGATGTCCCAACAAACAGGGAGTGGTGGGAGAGCTGGACGAGAACAATGTGCTGGCCATCAAGGCAGCAGAGGCAGTGCGAGAGCAACGACAGGGTCACAACAACAACTTCAACGCCCACATCCCCTCGGACATCGCCCGCGCCCGCCTCCACCCCACGCCGGCCTCTCCTTCCCTCTCCACCCGCTCCGCCTCCCCGCTCCTCTCCTCCAGCAACAACAGCAGCAGCAGCGGCGGCCCCAACGGCAACGGCGCCGGCCCCGGCCCCCAGGCGGTGGCTCCTTCCAGAGACTTTGGCCAGGTTTCCATCGCCATGATGCCCCCCTCCCCACTACCTCAACGCCATTCCAACCACCACCAGCATCATTTAAACCATCAGCCATTCCAGCAACGACAGAACGTTTACGCCAACCCCCACCCCCACCCTTACTCCCAGCAGCAACAGCAGCAGCAGTCGCATTACCATAGTCACGCCCCTCCCCCCTTGTCTGTCGTGCCCCCCCCCCCTATGCATGGCCAGCACTCTCCCGGTGACTTTCGCTCCTTCTACCCCGCTGGCCCATCTAGTCACATGTACGAAGGGTCCATCGATGATTTCCCCCCGCCCCCCGCCCCCCTGGCGTTGGTGGAGGAGGAGGAGCTGAGTCCCCCGGTGACTCCCCCGACTCCCCTGGCTCCTCTGGCTCAGCAAGTGATGTGTGTGACTGGGTCCTTAGAGGACGAGTTCACTAGGGTCAGTGCCTTCGTGTTGCATCGTGCTCTCTCTTTCTGCTCTCGCTGTCTCAGTCTCTGCCGCCGCTGGCGTGGCCGTCCTGCCGTGGCTGTGGTGGTAATTGTGACGATTCCGTTGTCTGTTGGTGCCAATTAAGACTGTGTAAAACCTCTGCCCATCTGAACGTCTTGCATTTTAGCCGATTCAGGACTTTTTTTTAGTGTGTTCATGTGATTGGTTTGATCCCCGTGTCCCCCACCCCCCCTTTTTTGAGACGTTCATATGGTTGGTTTTGTACCAGTCTGTCTTGGCACGAACCAGAATTTGTCAGCAGTTGTGGCAAGACGGCCATGCCGGTGGTGCATAACTTGTCTAAGTTTGTGTATCTTTAACTTACAGGAATGCAGAGTGGTGCCTCGGTGCAGTACTCCTGGATGTAATTATTATAATAACATGGCTTTGCTCATACTTGTATTCCTCCCATCGCCAAGAGTCTGGCCCTTTCCATCATTTCCCCCCCCCCCCCCCCCGGGGTCTCTGTTAGTGTTACAGTGTCATATAAGTGGCAGGATAGGAGAGCTCCATTTTTAACAGAACATGCTTTGAACGTGCCCCTTATCCACAGAGTGGAACTGAGGTTCACCTGTTTTTGGCAGCAGTTACATCTTATGCCCCGCAGGATTGTGTCACGCTCACAAGGATATAAGATGCTGCTGCCTTTATTTACAACTTTCCTAGCTGCTCTTTTACCTGGAACAGGAGGCTGCCATAACTGTTACTAAAATTAGTATATATGTACACAGTTTCCAGTTTAAAAAAAAAAAAAAAGGCAAAAGGTATGCAGAATAGATCTTGATCTGTGAGTAACTAAGTGGGGCAGGTTGTGCAGTCTGTGGCTTTAGTTACTGTCAGAGATTAAGGCTAAACAGTGTTTTCTGAATGCAGTGTTTTGACCACAAGCCACTGCATAGGAAGCAATGTTCATGTGGAACTGCCCCTCTCTTAGTGACTCCACAAAATAATGCCAGGTGGTGCTGACACAAAGACCCAGCGGTTAGCAGCAGCGCAAATTTTTCATCCACTGATCGGAAAATAATGTGTGCTCTTGGGTCCTTTGATAGCAGCATATGGGTGGTGGTGGTTGGGGTGGGGTGGGGGCAGGCAGTTAAATCTTTCTAACTTAGTAAATAACTCCCAATCAACAGGAAAAGTCATATCAGAGCAAAGCACATGATCCTATCACAAGAGGAAGTCTCATTCATTGTTGTGACACACATCAGTTTATTTTGGAAGAGGGTTTGGGGAAAAAATGAGGTTGAATGAACCCGGAAGGCGGAAGGCAGAAACTAAGAAAAGCATATATTTCCGGCAGTATGCAAAGCTTGCAAGGCTGCGTAAGTAACATATTTTGATGCATTCCTAGTTCAGACTTTAACAATTTTATGAATTGCTGAGGATGTCCCATTGATAGCTAGTGGTGTGCATTCCTGCAAGGGATCATGCCTTAAAGTTCTGATTTGTGCGTTATGTTTGTCTACATAATCAATAATCAGATGTTAAAAAACAATCCTGTTTGTTTACAGATCTTTCCGGTAACAATTTGAACACAGATATGGGGGACAATGAAACTTTTATTTCAAGACAGCACCTGTGTAAAAGTGCCATCTTTGAATAAATGGCAGCCATGCTGCTACACTTGCAGGTGGCACCCTCTTGAAGTAGTTTCAGATTTTTACCCAGAATCTGAGAAGGAAATTTATGATCCCCCCCCCCCCCCCCCCCCACCCCCACCCCCATTAACTCTCCCATTTAGTGTAAGTGGGTGTCTTGAATACAAGTTTCATTGTACTTCTACTTCATGCTTGGTTTGTTGCATTACTTGTGTTGTTTTGTGAATGGTTGTAGTTTGATTGCTTGAAAACTCTCTTTTACGTAATTTACATCTTGCCATTTTGTCTTGTGACCTGGTATAACATTGACTTTTGACCTTTTCAAATAATTATAATTACACTTACAGTGTGTAGAAACTCGTTTGTGATGTGAACTTAATCAACAAAACAATTCTAAGATAATGTCATCTGGCATTAATTGATTAATAACTGCATGGTGATATTTGTAGTTTTTGACTTTTATGACTGAGTTGTATCCAATGCCACTTGTCTCATTCTCTTAGTCTGTATCAAAGCAGGTAAACTCAGATGCGTCCAATCATTTATTCTGATTAGTGTCTGCTTGGTTATTGAACCCCTTGCTCAGTACAAATCTAAATCTTTCTAACACTGTTTCATGGCAGATGCGAGCTACCATCAGCATCTTGGAGTTTCTGTTCATATTCTTGAACCATGATCCTTTTGACTTCTCTTGTGTGTACCTCCAGTGATTTTGTGCGTGTCTTTCCAAAAAGTTGGATTCAAATCAAGCTCAAGGCTGATAACTACTCTTGCTGATAGTGCTTGTTCATATATAATATATATATATCAATCTTTGCGAGGGTCTCTTTAAACTATGACTAGTGAGAGGGCTTTGCTGTTCTAGTGCGAATGCGTACTGGCTTTTTTTGTGATACCTTTCAGTCTCCTTCTTACGCATGCAGTTTCCTTTTCTGCTTGTTGTGTCTGGTTGGATACAGAAGATGTAATGGCAGCATGGTGTGTCTTGGTGGCATATTAGCGGTCGGGTGCGTGACAAAAATATGCTCAGGCTGTGTAACTGCTGATTTCAGCATATGCACTTGTTTGGTGGTCATGGTCTGTGGCAGGTGCAGTTGTTTGGTGTTTTCATTAGCTGTCTTGAGAGAATAGTCTTTGTTGTGGTGTTGTTGTTTTTTTGGTGTTTTTTGTTATTGCGTGCCTGGGTTTTTGTCTTGATGTGGTGTGTTCAGTCAGTAGTTGTTGAGCCAGGAAGAACCACTTTCATCTGATTTTCAAAGAGCGGTTTTCAGATCTCTCCTTCCTTTGGGGGGTGGCCTGGGTACCTTCCTCCGCTGAATAACATTGGGAAGCATCAGCACAGGTGGCGGAATGTGTGGGCCTTTGCGACTCTTCCGCGGAAGGTCATGGCTTCGCTCACTGGGGCTAGTGATTTGTCGGTGATGAGTTCAGTTTCTGGGGTGGACCTAAAGTCTCTGACGCCAGTGTTTTGTCAGTGCCCTTTGTCTCTTTAATGTTTCTTTGTTGTAAGTTTTTATAAATAAAATAAAAATCCTGACCTCTTTCCAAACTCAGCAATTGAGCTGTTGGCCAGTTGTTATGTTCTGTATCTTCCTTGGACCAGTCGCTCTGATATAACTGTCATGGTTAACTGGGTGTTAGAAACCAATTATCTGTCTAGTGCCTATCTATCTGACTAAACGTTCAAGTCACTGTCTCCGTTCTTCTTTCCTTCTTCCCCTTCCCTTCCCTCCCCCACCACCCCTATATTTCAGTTATTATCAGACAACACGTACGAGGAATGTCCTCTTGTCCTGCTGTGGAACTAGGTTACTGAATCTACTTTTGAAAACGTCTTCTTTTTTTTGAAGTTTCATAGTTTGTTTGCTTGTGTCAAGTATTACAAGGAAGATTTTGTTAAGAAAAATTGAGAATTTAAATTTTTTGGTAGATTTAATTTTTGTAAATTTTAATGTATAAAAATTTCAAGTCACTTTTTTCATTGTAGACAAAAGCAGGATCTGATTGATTCTGAAATAAGAGAAAAAATCTTGTAGTGATATAATAATATGGTGATAAAATTCATCATTTAAAAAATAATAATTATAGCACAAATTTTCAAATCTTAGGCTTTGAGCACTGTACGAAGAATGACATGATGGAGAGTTGGTGGTTGCTGGGGATGGCAGTTTGTAACACACATGCACGCATGTACATACACACACACATTACACTTAAATACACATCTTTTAATTGTACTGTCTGTTGGCAGTTTTGTATTGCTGCTAGGAACTAAAACTGAGCCGTGCTGTCAGTCGTTAACCAATCCGCAGTTTATTGCTGTTTTTTTGCTCTCTTCTGCTTGCTACCATTTGAGTACCTAGTTGCCTCTCAGTTTGCAACGGTGACGCTCATTGGTCAGGTCTCTGTAGCTGACCAACCAGCATGGGTTTTTACAGGAGTTGCAGCGGCAGAAGCAGGAGTATGAACAGAGGAAGAAGGCGGCGGAGCAGATCCGACTTGTGCAGGAAGAGAAAGAAAGGGATGAACGCAGGAGAACTGCACTCAAGGTCAGTAGCTTTCTTTAGCGTGTTTTCCCTTTACGCTCGCAGTCACAATAGAATGTTTACGTGCGCTTGTATTGAAGGGGATTCAGAGTGAAGAAGCATTATGAGCCCTGTCGATATGGGGGGGGGGAGCTGATGCACACAACAGGCTCTTTATGAAGGGGATAGGACTCTTCCTCTATCTTTTGTTTTTCTTTTTTCTTTTCCCTGTCGGATTCACCCTGTTTACAGTCTTCCAGATCTAAATTACCAATTACCTGCTTGTTTTTTTCTCTCTCTACACTTTGACTTAAAACATCAAAGAGTGAAAGAGTGTTGCATTTCTGGTGTTAGAATGTAGAGCGTGTGGGTTTGAACCATGTCTGCCCAGTGATCCTGAAGGACTGCTTCTGTGGCCCACAGGTACAAGAGGAGCAGCGGGCAGTGCTGGATCGACAGAGGGAGGAACAGCAGAGGAGGGAGGTGGAGAGGAGGCAGCAGGAAGAGCAGCAGAGAATGCAGGAGCAGCAAAGGTTGCTAGAGGAACAGGCCAGGCAGGAGGAAGAAGCCAGGTTGAGGTAAGAGCCGCACACAGTGCAGAAGTTGCCAGGGGAACAGATAAGATGAGAGGAACAGACCCGATAAAGAAGTTTGAACAGCAGAAGTTGCCAGGGGAACAGATAAGATGAGAGGAACAGACCTGATAAAGAAGTTTAAACAGCAGAGGTTGCTAGAGGAACAGGCCAGACAAGAAGAAGGAGCCAGGGTGAGGTAAGACTTAAACAGATCGCGGGAACAGCAGAAGTTGCGAGGGGAGCAGACTGGACGAGAGGAACAGACCAGACAAGAAAAAGAGGTTGAAACGGCTGATGTTTATAGAGGAACAGATCAGCCGAGGAAGAAGTAGAAGCAGCAGACATTGTGAGAGGAAGAGGCCAGAGAAGAGAGGAAGAGGCCAGGTCAAGGAAATAGTCCAGAACAGGGTGTTGTAGAGGAAGGTGCCAGGTTATGGTCAGAGCAGGAGCAGCAGAGTTTGCAAGAGCAACGGAGCAGACCAAGAGGAAGAGGCCAGGTTGGGGGCAGAGTAGCAGTTTATCACGTGGCATGTGTCGAGAGGTCAGGCTGGTTTGCGAGTGCAGAAGTCTCAGTGCCCAGCGTTGCAGAGTGTGTGACAAGATCAGCTTAAAAAAAGTAAATATTTAGTTATTAACTTGTGAATATATATACCCATCTGTTTTTTATCTCTTGTGTTGGCAGGTGTTGTGTGTGTCACAGTATTCCATGGATTTAGTTTTTAATAACTCAGGCAATTACCCATCAGTTTTTTTGTCTCTTGTTTGGACAGACATCTTCCATAGTTTCTCATCAGGCCTGTGTTGTGTCTGTCACAGTATGCCATAGACTACGTTTTATTAATTGCTCATCAGTTTTTTCTCTTGTGTGGACAGACATATTCCATAGTTTTTCATCAGGCCCATATTTTGTCTGTCACAGTATGCCACAGATTTGGTTTTTAATAACTTGGTTAACACGCATCAGCTTCTCATAACTTGAGTGGACAGACAATTTTTATAGTTTTCATCAGGCCCATGTTGTGTCTGTCCCAGTATGCCACTTATTTAGTTTTTAATAACTTGGTTAAAACACATCAGCTTCTCATATCTTGTGTGGACAGATAGTTTTTATAGTTTTCATCAGGCCCATGTTGTGTCTGTCACAGTATGCCATAGATTTGGTTTTTAATAACTTGGTTAACACCGATCATTTAAAAAAAAAATATCTTGTGTGGACAGACATCTTCCCTAGCTTTTCATCAGGCTTGTGCTGTGTCTGTCACAGTATGCCCCAACTGACAGTGATGGTGTCTTTTCATTGTAGGGAGCAGGAGGCACGAGCGCAAGAGGAGGAACGGGCAAGAGCGGAGGCCAAGCTTCAGGAAGAGGCACAGAGAAACAAAACCACCAACAAGTAGGTGCCACTTTTCCAGCTGTGTCTGGTCTCTTGGATCTGAGGCCTGTCTCAGAGTCATGGTACCCTTTAGCAGTAGTGTCCCCCTGTCCGTTTGTGTCGGGGTTTGACGGTTCTGACACCCTGGTAGGACTCGGGGATCACTGTCTGTGAGCGCTGTGTGATAAATGTAGCAGGGATGGGTTAGCTGTGCGTGTGTGTTATGTGTGTGTGTTGTGTGCTTGTGTGTGTGTCACTGTGTGCGTGTGTGTATTGTGGTTTGTGTGTGTGTGTGTGTGTGTGTGTTGTGTGTGTGTGTGTGTGTGTGTGTGTGTGTGTGTGTGTGTTATTTACATGCATTAGCTATTATTGATCTGTGCATTTAAAAATAAGGTGCGTGTGTGTGTGTGTGTGTGTGTGTGTGTGTGTGTGTGTGTGTGCATTTAAAAATGAGGTGCGTGTGTGTGTGTGTGTGTGTGTGTGTATGTATGGTGTTTTTCTCCTAATTAGTTATTGTCTTTTTAGTGTTTTTGTGTGTGGTGGTCTTGAGGATGTTACAAATTGAGTGTTTAGGGGTTGTCTTATCTGTTTTGTTTGTTTGTTTGTTTGTTTGTAACCTTTACAGATCATTATGATTATACCCATTTTACCATCATTACTTTTTTTCCTTTCTCTTCATTGGTTTTTGGTCATACAGAAGACTACAAATTTAAAATCAGGCTTTCTTTTGTGTTGAAACTAAGAATTTACTTTTTCTTTTATTTAGTTGATGAGGTTTGTTTATGGTTTCTGTTTGGTCACATGTTTTGGACAGACAAAATTAGAGGCTGTGAGAAACAAGTGGTTCACATTGATTGGATCTCCAGCTCGGTTTTAGTCTTTTACTTTTATTTTCTTATGAAAGAAAGCCTGGTTCAGAATTGTTATGATCATTATCAACATATTCCATTTTAATTTTTTTAGTTAACCTTCAGATTTTCATCTAATCCTCTTCTTTATAACAAGCCCCCTTTGCAACTGCTGTAACACACTAGCCCATGTAATATTTCTGAGGTATTTTGTTCTCATTAAATATAGTTTAAATATGCGGTTAGTCAGTTTTAGTTACTGTATTGATGAACAGCAACAAATCCTGAATCAGGCATGGGGATCTTGCGGGGATAGATAAACATACATCGGGCATGGGAATATTTAGTCATCAGTCATTCAGTATGTGAAGTTGTTCTTTTTTTGAGTGTGAAATCCTTTAAAATGCCACTATCACAGTAATGCCAGGTACATTACAAAGGGGTTTCAGAGGATTTCAGACGCCTTGATGTCGATCGTGATCTTGTGTCTAGGTAATGAAAAGCACAGAAACACACCTTTGTTAGTTTGTATTGTAGGGGTATTGATGAGAGTTATGGGTGAGTTGTATGAGCTTTTGATAAGCCTGTACTTTTGTAGTGTATTAATCTATTGCTGTGAATGTAGAATTAGAAAGCGCTGAACTGTATATATATATTGGAATATGCTTTCTGCCCTAGGCATTAAATAGTTAACTCTTCTTGAGCCCCTTTGCTGTTTTGTGGAGGAATCAGAAGCCTGGGGTCTTTTACTTTGACTGAAGGATGGCTTACACAGTGAAAAGGATGTTAACCCCTTCACCACAGAAGTTGATTCTCACAGACCGAACTCAGAGCTCCGACTGAGTGCTTCACATATTCTGTCAAATCAGCAGGAATACTGATAATCTTCTGTTGCACTTAACCAGATTCGTTGGCTTGTTGGTAAAATGTTCCAGCTGTCCAAAGATAAGGGATTTGAAAGTTGTGTTTAGATTGAAGTGATTGTGTTTATTGGAGAGAGAAAAAAGTTGGCAAGATTTATTTGTGTGACACCCTGATTCTTACTGAGAGATATCCCCTATTCTGATTGGCCACACACATTGTCATGGCTTGGATGGCATGGCTGTTTGCAAACTGGATTCACTCTGTTGTGTCTTCTTTAATTGTTCCGTTCCCAAGTAGTTTGTTCAGTTGACATCAGCAGCATAATTGAATGTGGTATAGAAAGAAGAAGAAAAAGAAAAAAAAAAGGAAAAAAAGAAGAAGACGACAATGGAAGCATTTTCCAAGAAGCAGCATTTTCTGTCTGTGTTTCATAAATTATGATTTTGTTTTTTCCCACTGAAAATAAGTATCTTGTCCTGTTTAGTGTGTGTATAGGTCTTATACAGTTTGAAGGTGTTGGACACTGACTGACGCAGTGATCCAGACAGTCTGGTGGTGTCTCAGCTGGCAGTGGATTTTGCACCTGTGGCGTCGCCTCTCTCTCCAGGGTCATAGGCACAATCATCTGAAACTGGACTGTTCTGAGGGTGTGAAAACCTGTCATTGGTGTTAGGGACTTCAGGGGGTTCCAGCCAGTCAGTTTATTGCTATTGCAAGAGATGGCTGATATATATTGGTACATGTGTCATAGTGGTTCTGCTAGTTCTTGTGTTCCATTAACTCCTATTTTCTCCATCATTGTGACATAAGATCAGAATTTACCTCCAAATTTACCATCACATGTAAAAATTGCCCAGCCTTGGACTTTTAAAGCTGGACCAAACCCCTCCTTCCCTGCCCCCCAGTCATCCCAGTGATCTTTTATTTTGGAGTGAAGTTTACTTGTTGTGAGCTGACTAGTGGCATTAGTACTGAAGGGACTTGTGTGCTGTTTGCAGTCATGATCCACGAGTCTGAGGCCAGCACTGCAGATACAGAATCTTGCTGCTCCTACAGCGCACAGTGCATAGACAGACTGAAACCTTTTTCCTCACAGATTCCTGTCTGTGATGGTGACTGACAGCTTCCAGCATTTTCTGTCCACTACATTTTATTCCTCATTAGAGAGGGAATGTTTTTGAGTTAATGGAAGTACTCTGAAGTACGATCGTGCCACTGCATTGGTGGTCTGAGGATAGACTTGTTTGTTAGCAAAGATATGGAAATCTGACAGTGCTAGTGTGTGCCAGGCCCAGTTCATTGGTGGTCTGAGGATAGACACCCTTGTAACCCTTTCTCTGCCAAAGAACAGTACTGTGGTGCAACTTCTGGTGACTAGTTTGTTACTTTTTTTCTTTTTCTTTCGTTGCCAAAGAAAAGGTACTGTGGTGCAACTTCATCTGATGGTTAGTTTGTAACCCTTTTCCTGCCAAAAAAACCAACAGTACTGTGGTGCAACTTCTTCTGATGGTTAGTTTGTAACCCTTTTCCTGCCCCCAAAAACACAGGTACTTTGGTGCAACTTCTTCTGATGGTTAGTTTGTTACTTTTTCCTGCCAAAGAAAGGGTACTGTGGTGAAACTGCTTCTAAGAGAATGTATATATCCAGAAATGGTGTTTAGCATCAATTTGCCCCATATCAGAAAGCATGAACAGTTCCAGTTGAAGTAGGACATTCTGTGACGCCCCTTTTAAGGCAAATGCAAAACATTGTGGAAGATACCACAGGGTGTCCTGTAGGCAGTGGATCACTGGATGGGTTAAAATGGCTGTTTGGGGTCTAGGAACATGAATTTTTATATATTTTTTAATTTTGTTGTTGTTGTTGTCATTTGCTATCCTGATCAGTAATCATGGCTATTTTTAAAACTTGGAATTTGTTTTTATGTAATCATGTTTGTAGCAGTTCCCCATGTTAAGTAGGCAAAGAAGTTATGAAGACATATTAGCATAGCAGCTTACAGAGCCTTAAAATAAGCTGTTTACAAACCTGCTGATTTTTTAAAAAGCTTTATTGTCAGTGATTCTATTTTGAATGTCAGATTGAAGGCAAAAAAGTGTTCTGTTGTTCCTAATAATTATTGTTAATGAGTGAAAACAGTATTACTCCATCATGATCTTCTTTGCATCTTGTTAAGTCTCAACATGGCAGTAAATCCCAGAAGTGCTTTTTGGAGAAAGAGAAATGTATCTTAACACACCGCCCCTCCAAAACAACAATAAGAACAACAACAACACATTCTTTGACCAGACACCTAGTCCACAGCACCTGGCAACAAGTGTGACCTTCCCCAGTTCTGGTGTTTAAATGACCTTGCCCTTTTGCATTACTGATCAAGGAAAGCGAAGACCCCCACCCGACCCACTGCTCAAAACAGCAAAGCTTCAGCCGCCAGTCGTGAGGCCAACAGGTATTGTAGTGCTGGCACGCTTCATACGATGCTTCAGTGCCGCCAGTTTTCAGCGATTCGTTTTCATTATCTTGCTTCTCTTTTTTTTTGTTTTTTTGAATGAGCGGCTTTGAGATACATGTGCGAGGTGGTGGTGCCAGTGCTTGGTTGCCGGTGGGTGTATGGTACAAATAAAAAGTGGCCGTTGCTTCATGTTTTGTTGCCACGCTGTCTGTGGATGGCTTCAAAGGGCTGCATTCTATTGTTTGAATTGGATAGCTTGTAGCATCCCAGTACTGTAGATAGTATTGTGTGTATATTATATACATCTGTATCAGCAAATGTATACATTCTTCTGGGGAACAAGGGGGGTGGGGGCTGGAGAGAGAGAGAGAGAGAGAGAGAGTGAGAGAGTAGGAGTGAGTGAGTGAGTGAGTGAGTGAGTGAGTGAGTGAGTGAGTGAGTGAGTGTGTGTGTGTGTGTGTGTGTGTGTGTGTGTGTGTGTGTGTGTGTGTGTGTGATGGTCATTTTCTTTGTACTGTGAAGACTTTGAAAGTTTAGCCAAGGGGAAACTGCTGTTGAAACATTTTCAAACAGGTAAAGATTCATTGTCTTTTTAATAGTTGGAAGTTCTGCCTTTAGTAAAACTGTGCAGTATCAAGTGATGTGCAGTAATCACAGTGGCTTATAATTGTGATCGAGCACAGTGAGTTTGTGTAAACAAGAGAAAGGCACTATACAAAAGTATATTATTATTATATTATATTTGTGCATGGCGGATCTTTTTTGTTTGCTAGTTTAAAAAAAAACTTTGTTTCTTTAGAACAGTCTGAACAGATAGTGGGCCTTTCAGTGCATGCACACTTGCATGCATGCACACGCACAAACACACACACACACACACATGCACACACACACACACACACACACACACACACACACACACACACACACTGTTACTGTATTGGATTTACCCTTGAAAGCTCCTGAACTTAAAAAAGGTACATTTTGTTTAAACAGCTCCTGAAAAAGTTGATGAAAACTGTTAACACAGAGGTGATATAGCACATGTTGTTCTGTTTAAGATGAGAGTGCATCTGGTGGAGTCTGTATGTTGTTCTGTTTAAGGTGAGGGTGCATATGGTGGAGTCTGTGTATTAATTATTATGAGATTATACTTGCATGCATGCCAGGTGAGAGTTACACTAGGTGACTCAAGTGTGGGGGTTTTCTCCCTTGTTTATTGATTTTGTTGTTTTGTTTTGTTTAAAACATCATAGATCCCAGGAGTAGGGTATTAGGGATGGCTGCCGACAACACAGGCATTATGGAAAGATGGAGAGGCTGTGTGCAGAAGCTTGATAAGGAATGTTTCAGTTGTTTGTTGGGGGGAGGAAGTGGGTGCCAGGAATAATTAGAGCAGATGAGGGTGAGTATGGGGTGGGATGTGGGTGGGGGTTACCACTACAGCCTGGGTGGGTGGGTAGGGGTTAACACTACAGTGGGTGTGGGGTGGGGGTTAACACTGCAACCTGGGTGTGCGGGTGGGGTGGGGGTTAACACTACAGCCTGGGTGGGTGGGTAGGGGTTAACACTACAGTGGGTGTGGGGTGGGGGTTAACACTGCAACCTGGGTGTGCGGGTGGGGTGGGGGTTAACACTACAGCCTGGGTGTGCGGTGGGGGTTAACACTACAGCCTGGGTGGGCCAGTGGGTGTGGGGTTAACACTACAACCTGGGTGTGCGGGTGGGGGTGGGGTGGGGGTTAACACTACAGCCTGGGTGGGCCAGTGGGTGTGGGGTGGGGGGTTAACACTACAACCTGGGTGTGTTGGTGGGGTTGGGGTGGGGTTAACACCACAGCCTGAGTGTGCAGGTGGGGTTGGGGTTAACACCACAGCCTGGTGTGGGGCTGGGGTGGGGGTTAACACTACAACCTGGGCGTGTCCCAGTCAGCCTGAGGTCTGGCTCTTGACCAGACTTGAATCTAAAGTTTGACGCCATCATCCCACCAAATGCATCATCTTTCTGCCATGATTCCGGCAAATCTCTGACTGGTGTTTCCAAAATGATGTCACATGAAGCACAGGGGGTGTAGCGGTGCTCAGTGAGCGGTGCTCAGTCCAGGTGGGTAGCACTAGCAGAGCAGAGCACTGCTGACACCCATGGCGTGATGACCCAGTGTAAAGGCAGTGACTGTCTATGTTGCAACCATCCTCAGCCCAGTGTGCAAATGTTTGCTGGCATAAACAGCCCCGGGGTGTTTAATGGGTGTTTTGAGAATGCTCATCTTGCTCACCAAAAGTCGCAAACAGCGCTGATGAAACACAGATATTTAAGAGAAAAGAAAGAAGAAGAAAAGTGAAAGAAAGAAAGAAAAGAGGAAAGAAGAAAGAAAGGAAAGAAATCAGACAAATATCAGCAGAGAGGACCAACGGAGACAAGAGAACAAAGAGGATCAACTTCGGTTAGAACTTTGTGTCTGTCAGCATTCCCCTGTTTGAAGCACGGTGAGACTGAGGTTAGCTGGAGAGTCTGAGAGGGAGGAGTGAGGTTTGTTGGAGTCTGCCCAGATTAATGTTCCCCCTTTCTGTGTAATAATAGTTCTCTCCCTTGCTCCACGCCCGGAATGTCTGTGGTGAGTCATTGCATTGGATTGGAGGGCAGGGCTGTCAGTGCTGGCTTTTTTTCTCTTTTTTCTTCTTCTTCTTTCTTTGATATTAAGGTCTGTGGTTAGCACCAGACATTTCATTCAGAGAGCAAGGGGGGGGGGGGGGGGGGGGGGGGAAGAGAACTTATTACACAAAGATAAACATTTGAGCAGAATGCCTATGGGGCAACCTGTCCTTGGTGAGAGAGAGAAGGGGGGAGGGGATGGAGGGAGAGGGAGAGAGAGACTGACTGGACTTAATTACACAGGGATAAACATTTGGGCAGAATGACTGTGGGACAACCTGTCCTTGATGAGAGAGAGAGAGAGAGAGAGAGAGAGAGAAGAGAGAGAGAGAGAGAAGGGGGAGGGGATGGAGGGAGAGAGAGATTGACTGGACTTAATTACACAGGGATAAACATTTGGGCAGAATGCCTATGGGACAACCTGTCCTTGATGAGAGAGAGAAGGGGGGGGGGGGGAGGGAGAGAGGAGAGAGAGAGAGAGAGAGAGAGAGAGAGAGAGAGAGAGAGAGAGAAGGGGGTGGAGAGGTGGGGTGGGGGTGTTGTGATTTAGCCTCTTCTCAACAGGTAACAGAGATAGTGGAGCTTTCTGACTACTGCTGAGATAGTGTTTTGTTTACAGCTGGTCTTTTGAATCTCTCTCTCTCTCTGTGTGTGTGTGTGTGTGTGTGTGTGTGTGTGTGTGTGTGTGTGTGTGTGTGTGTGTGTGTGTGTGTGTGTGCAGCTAGTGCAAGGGGAGAGAGGGGTGTTCTGTGCGGAGTGTTATGATGAAGATAGAGTTGTTGAGTTATAAATAATAGTTGATAAACTGTAGCGCCCAAGTACACCTGCCAGGTTGAACCTGTGCCAGAGGTTTGAAGGAGGGAGGGAGGGATAAGACATTGACAGCAAACAGGCCGGCAGGCAGAAATTTCATATCACTGCAGAAGATAACAATAAATTGGTATACAAAGTGTGTTATTTTCAATAGTTTTCCTAAGCTACACAGGCAGGCAGGCAGATACACGCACGCACACACGTATGCACGCACACACACATTACATGCCTGTATGCACACCACCACACACTCACTCACTCTCTCTCTCTCTGTTTCTCTGTCTCTGGCTCTCTCTTGCTCGCTCGCTCGCTCGCTCACTCACTTCACTCACTCTCTCTCTGTCAGCCCACAATGCCTGGTTAGAGAAAATGTGCTTTGTTCTCAAACAGAATCAAGCAAACACACATGAAAATCAGACATCAGATTTAGGGCTGGAGTCCCTCTTGATAAGAGAGAGAACTTTCTCGGGCCACTTCTTATGTAATAGATTGGTGGCTTTTTGCCAGAAGTGGTATGTCAGCTTCAGGTGTGTGAAAATGGAGAGAATGGAGCTTGGAAGGAAGACACAGGGTACAGGTCCAGTCTTTGATCAGTTTATGTCTGTGACTATGTAGTCTGTGACTGTGAAACCTTGTGCTCATGCTTGGAAGGTCAGGACCCTTTAATTTTGCTTGGAGAGGGTAGCTAGTCTGTGACTGTGAGACCTTCGTGCTCATGCTTGGAAGATCATGTCCCTTTAATTTTGCCTGCTCTCTCCACCAGCACTCACTGATGGCATATCCTGCTTTCTGTCTAAATTTATCTATGATGCACCGAGAAAGGTGGCTGACAGGAGTGAGTGACTTTTCAGAGTGCTCAAAATAACCCCGGCACCCCCCCCCCCCCACATCCCACCCTGCCCCAGTGCCAGAAATGTGAAGCTGTTGGGACCCTGTAGCTTAAAGTGAGTAAAAGTAAAGCTCACCAAACTCCACACCTGATGGGAGTGTTGGGTAGGTAAGCCCGGGGGATTTGCTGAATGTGTTTGTTGCCTGGGCGTGTGTTTGAAGAGGTGTTGCAAGTCATTTGGAGGGGCTCAGGTCGGCAGGCTTTGAACGGCGGCAAGGTGTTTTTGTGAGTTGACGAAGGTGTTAAGTATGTGACAGGTTCCTTCTTTCTTCTGTTGCTGTCTCTTTTCTTTTTCTTCTTCTTTCTTTCTCCCTCTTCTGCACCCATCATTTGTGTTTGTGTCTTTCTTCCTTTTCTTTTTTCCTCTCTCTCTCTCTCTCTCTCTCTCTCTCTCTCTCTCTCTCTCTCTCTCTCTCTCTCTCTCTGTGTGTTTCTTTTCACCTATTTTTTGGCAGCCAGGTTGAGCCTTGTAAATTGTTTTTAAAAAAGATGTATTTTCACACCATGTAAGCTTCTGTTTGTTGAGAGAGGTGACACTACGGTTGGACTGAAAACAAAGTGTGTACAGCGATGATGTATACTGAGTAATTTATCGTCATCCTTGGACGCAGTATGTCAGTTTCCTGCACTGGGATGCGGAAGTTAAGATAACTCCTCTGTCAAGAATCGAGAGATGCGATAGGTTCCCTTTTTTATGCATGTACAGAGTGTGTGAGACCATGGCTTTGTGAGCTGCTGAAACCCACCGACACTGACAGGGATTCTGCTGTTCTAACGTTTGCCTTCTCAGTTCCAATTCAGCATCAGGTTTTCTTTCTTCCCAGTCTCCAAGCTTAAAGTGTCACATGTCTTGAGCGGATTGAATCAGACATTTACTTGTGATTGGGTGAATCTTGCTTTGCACTTCTGTGACCCTAGTACTTGAGTGGGCATTAAGTGTGTTACTAACTATCCAGTCATATCTATTGCCTGTGCTCTGAAGATGCAGCTTGCCTTTCTGTGAGAGTCCAGCTAGGTATGGGCATTGGGGGGGGGGGGGTCTACATTCAAGAATCCCCAAGGGAATGATCGTAAAAAATGAAGTGTCCGTAGTGATCCCTGATTGCAAGCAAAACGTGTTTATGACTGAGGTCTTGATAAGAGATAACTAATTAGCATCTGTGGATGTTGTCTTTGAAATACATCACCTCTAAAAATGTCTAAGGTATTAGTGTGTTAATTTGGTCCTTGAAAACAGAAGGTCTGTTTGTGTGGTCATTAAAACAAATATAGAGCAGCAAAAAAAAAAGAAAAAAAAAAAGGGGGGGGGGGGGGGGGGATCTTCTAGATCTTGTTTTTTGGAAGGTAGATGGAAGTGGGTGTGTATGGGTGGGTGGGTGTCTATAAGGCATAAGTCTTAAATACAGGTCATATCTGTGCTGATGTTGTAGAAGTACATGATCTAGTCTGCAGGTGTGGTCTTAAAATAATGGTCTTTGATGATGTTGGTCTCAAGTAAAGACAGCATTTGAGGATGGGCTCATGAAAGATGGGTAATCCTTGTAGGTGTTGTTGAATTAGATACTACCCAGACTAACATCTCTAGTCCTTCTGGGTGTGGTCTTGAAAGATGTGTGGTGCTGTGGAGGATTTCATGTGCAACCATCATCAGTGGGTTGTTGGTGAATTGAATGTCTTCATGGTCATGGAGGTCAGCCACGCTTTAAGCTTCCATGTGCCACTTCTTGTTGGTCGGCAACATTGTGAGAAGTCTGCTGTGCTGTTTGAATGGTGTTTTTATGTCCTGAGATTCTGTGAGGAATTTGATCGCATGAGAGCTTGGAGTGTGAGATCACTTTTGCAGTGAGGTTTGTCACATGCAGACATGTTGGTGCATTGGTGTTCATGTGGATGGTTTGGGCTGAGCTGGACGCTTTAACACTTCTATGAATTCCTTGGTTCGTAGACCTTTTCTTTCCACGCAAAGCTCTCACGTGTTCAGCGCAAAGCTCTCATGTGACATCTTTCTCACTTCATTACATTTGACAAAATTACAATTAAACTGGGCTTAAGGTGAGCTAGTCTTAATTTTGTATTTATATTGGATCTTAGTTCGAGCAGTAGCAAGATGCAGTAGCTAGAAATTGTGTACCATCTGCTGTATTTAGGTACTAATATAAGAGGATTAGTGCTTGCAGTTGCAGTCAAGTCTTTTGTAGCATATCAGCAATGCTTTACCTTGTATCTTTAAGTTAACGTGAGAGTATACTGCTTTCTTTTTTCTCTCTGATCTGTAGCAGTTGTATGTGAAATGTTGGTCTTTTGTTTGAAGTTCTATTAAGTATGCTGCCAGAGAGAGAGAGAGAGATTGATTGATTGATTGATTGATTAAACTTTATTTCTCAACGGTGAAGATATTAGCACAAAGGCCGACTCACATATCTGCCATTGCTACAGTACTACTAATAACCAAGACATTCACAGTGAAATTGTTTGAAATTTTATTAAGTATGCTGAGAGAGAGAGAGAGAGAGAGAGAGAGAGAGAGAGAGAGAGAGAGAGAGAGAGAGAGTACAGTGGTGGTGGTGGGGTTGTATGGTTTTATTGTTAGGCATTAGAAACTGAGGTCAAATGGTTTTGTTGTTGTGCATTAGAAACTGCTACAAATATTTGAGGCATAACTCCCCCCATACCTGTATTCATGTATGTTTTTTTTTTAACACACACATACACACACACACACCCACACCCACACACACATCTATTTATTATCACCACCAGTAACTGTGGGTACATATGGATTGTGTATGAGCTTCACTGACTCCTGAAAAAATATGTGGGTCTATTTAGTGGCAAACATTTTTGGTGCTTGCCCATCCAATTTTGAAAAAAACTATACAACAACAACAGAACAGTGTTGGCTTTGTCTCTGAGAGGGGTACATCATGATGTTTAAATTTGGTGACCTTGGCCTAATTTCTTGGTCTTGTGGGAATTGGAAACTGCAGGTTGTTATTTAAAAACAAAAAAACTTTAAAAAAAGAGTTCTTTATTGGATCAAATTTGTTTTTTGTATGGATGTTGGGCAAAGGGCATAAGGGCACAGGCGGTGACTTGGGGTTGTTAAAAACTTTGATTTAAAAGAAAGAATTGAAATGCATTCCGACACAGCAAAGTTAAAGGATGGCCATTATTTGTTTAGACGAGGCCACATTTGTCAAATTTCAGCAGGAGACAACCTGCGTGGAGTTTTTACATGCACACACGCATACACACACATACACGCAAACACACACATGTGTGTGCACGCACACACACACACACACACACACACTCTTTAGTAACCTTGATGGCTTCTCAAGATCACACTGGCAGGATAGAGTTTTAAAGGGCACACTAGTTATTGTCCTCTTAAGGCCAAACAGTGTGTAATTGCTATAGTAACTGGGTATCAATGTTCTGAGTAACTTTAACATATATATGTTTAAAGGGGATGATTTTTACGTGTATGTGCCTTGGTGACTACTTTTGATTATTAGTGTTAGGACAGATTTTTATATATTGAGAGATATTATTAATGTGTGCATGAACTGATGATGCTTGCTTTGGGGCTTAATGTCCAGTCATACTTGTTTTGATGACCTTGACCCTTTTTTCAAGGTCATATGAGAGTTCATGATAAATTGTTCAAGTTTTTGAGTGTGAGTAGAGTAGGTGCTTACGCTTCTAATAAACATTTTATGTACCGTTTGATCTTGCATCCACCACTAAAAGAACTCACCAAGTATATAATCTATTATTATTATCATTGTCTGTGTAAACTCGTTAGTCTTATATATACTTGTGTCATCTGCCGCGACTGTTCATGGTGATAATTAATACCTAATGATACTGTATTTTACCCTTCCAATGTAACATAAACTACTGAAGTGGAAACTGTCATCATGTAATACGCAATATAATTATGTACTCTGGTGTACAGCTTACTCTAGGTCACCTGCAGTGCCATCATATGTAACATAAACTACTGAAGTGGAAACTGTCATCATGTAATACACAATATAATTATGTACTCTGGTGTACAGCTTACTCTGGGTCACCTGCAGTGCCATCATATGTAACCATCTTTGTCCAGATCAGCATTGCTGTAATGTTTGTCAGTCTCTGTGTGACCGTCCTTGCCATCTGTCTTCATCATCTTATCTGTCTGCCCCTGTCTGCCTCTCTCTTTTACTGTTTTCTACAGATGTGTTGATGTTCAGTTGTAAAAAGTGTGAATGGGCCTGAACAATGTTTTATGCTGCTGTGACTTGTTTCCCTTGACTTCCCCCAGAAATAGAGTAGAGAATTGTAAAATGATCAGATACCAGCTACAGATATGGCTGTACAGATGTGACTCTTTTATGTTGCACTCTTCACACACAGTATGACCCACCCCACCCATCCACCCCAAAACAACAACAACAGCAACAACCCACCACCAACAAACAAACCACCCAACCAACCAACCAACCAACCAACCAACCAACCAACCAACAAACAAACAAAAAAGAAAAGAAAAAAATTTGAAAAAACAACAACAACAACAACAACAAAAAACAAACCCCACCACCACCCCTTTCTTCTTTCCCCCCCCCCCCCCCCCCCCACTCATTTCTGTGAGCATGTTGTAGATTAAAATGCAGTTCTGAATGGTGCAAAATGGAGAATGCTTTATGCATGTTGTACATTGCAAGGAAAAGGTGCACAAAAAAAATGGGGGTGGGGGGGTGGGGTCCTCTTGTGTAACTGGCTGACTGTGGCCTTGGCCTGTGACCTTGATTTTTTTCCTTCTGGCATGGCGCGACACTGTGTTCTGCTTGCAGTTCCATCTTTGAGCAACCTCCTCCACCCCCTTGGGGTCTTCATTTGCATGACAATTACGGTGATTACGCCAATGTCTACCCTCGTTGCTATGACGATGACCTTGATAACTTTTCTGGGTCGGCTGACACCAGCCCCCATTCTGACTACATTCTCTCGGAATGGGAGTATAGGTATGGTATTTTTGAGCAACTGTACATTTGCGTCACAATTGTACATAATGATTATGCATTTTCTGCTTTTCGCAAACTTTGCAAGGTTGTTGGCAAACATCTGCATTTTTGGAGCACACAAAAGGGGTCAGTCCTTGGATACTTCCATGTTGATTGCCCAAAAGGTCAGGGTCATCTGCTTGTAGCTGAAGGCAATCAAGCAGTTTGCACGGTGCCTTAATTTTGAGTCAAGTGTCATTTGAATGTGGAAGAATTTGACAGTTTGAAACATTTGTGGAATTGGTGTTAACTCCCTGCTTGCTCCAGCTCCTGTGACGACATTTTTGTATGCTCCTGAAAATGCTGACCGCTCAACAACCGGCCCAAAGTGTTGAGTGTTGTGCCTTCAAGCAGTGTACTGTGTGCATCAAGCTTTCGCACTGTCTCTCTCAGTCTCCTTTACCCTCACACAACTGGTGTGAAAATCCATCGCTTCCAGTGTGGGTGTGAATTAAAGGGTCTCGCTCTCAACAGCGGAATGGGTATCTCAGGTGTTAGCTTGTGAGTAAGAGCCCCTGGAGCCTGTTGGAGGTACTGAAGTATTTGAAGCGTGCGATCAAGGGGTGCTACCAGTGTGGTTGTGATTAGGGGGTGATTAGGGATTAGGGGTGTTTTTTGTTTGGTTGTGATTAGGGGTGTTGCCTGATTGGTTGTGATTAGGGGTGTTGCCTGATCGGTTGTGATTAGGGGTGCTAGCTCTTTCATTGTGATTAGGGGTGTTATTTTGTTGTTGTGATTAGGAGTGTTGCCTGATTGGTTGTGATTTGGGGGTGGTTAGGGGTGTTACTTGTTTGGTTGTGATTTGAGGCATTATTTGGTTGTGATTAGGGGTGTTATTTGGTTGTGATTAGGGGTGTTATTTGTTTGGTTGTGATAGGGGTGTTATTTGGTTACGAGTAGGGTTGTTATTTTGGGGGTTGTAATTTAGGGTATTATTTGGTTGTGATTAGGGGTGTTATTTGTTTGGTTGCAATTAGGTGTCTTTGGTTGTGATTTGGGGTGTTCTTTGGTTGTGATTAGGGGTGTTATTTGTTTGGTTGTGATTAGGGGTGTTCTTTGGTTTTGATTGGGGGGCTTAACTTTTTGGTTGTGATAAGGGGTGTTCAAAATATTCAGTGGTTGTTTCTTTGGTTGTGATTGATGTTGATGTAAAGTGTTGATGTGATCAGGGTGTAAAGTGATGATGTGCTTTGGGCAGCAAACAGATTGATATGCGTCTTGATCTCAGCCATGTGATTTCCCGTTCCCCCACCTGAAATGCACTGATGGTGTCATTCTTTCTTCTTCATTAAGTCTGAGTGTCGTGAAATATGATTTTCTGTGTTATCGTTTTATACCACCTAGTCCTTTTAAACATACTTCAGTCAAGATTCACCAACATCAGTGATAAAACTGCCACTTGAGATGAGGAGAAAAAAGAAGAAAAAAAGAAAGAAAAAGGAAACAAAACTAGAACAAAGTGAGAGGGAAAAAAAAAGGCCATGTTTACAGTACCAGTGTCGCTTTACGTCACCCGTGTTAATGATACACGTTTATTTTGGTTTGTCTTTTTCTCTGCTTTTGTATGTGTAATGTAATATATATAATAATCCTTTGTATAAGCTGGGTTTTTTTCTTTTTCCTTCTTCTATTTCTAAACTTTTATGTGTTGTATGGATCAAGTTCTGAGTTGTGTAGTCGTTAGCACATTGCACAAAAACTGCAACATTTTGCTGCAGCTTACGATAGTATCCACATCAAAATTCAAATGTTTTTGGGGTTGGTTTTGGGAAGATTGTTAGAAGTGTGTCCCTTCCTGCCTCTTTCTGTGTTCAAGACTTGTTGGCTTCTATTGAAAATCACGTAAATCAACATTCTGTATGTAATATTTTCAGCTTTATTTGTTAACTATGAGTGTGAATACCATTTTATGTTTCGGTTGCTTTGACAGCTACTGCTTCATGTTGAGTGTGTGCTCAGCTTTCTCTACACTGCCAGTGTTGCTTTGCATCTTGAAAAGGATGCAGTAGGTGTTGCACGTACACTTTTACATTGAATCTTTTTGCAGTGAACCATCGTGTAATCAAACTGCATATTATATATGTGCGGTAACCATTACTTTTGCCGCCAAGTCCGACTGCCATTAAAAAGTCAGTTTATGAAACAAGTTTCCAATCATCCCAAAATTCTTAACACTGATTTGAGTTCCAGCATAATCTGTTTTGAGAAGCTTTGTCTTGGGATTCGTTTGCTTCTGGCGGTTTTTAGTTCAGTCTGTTTCATGGTGGGTCAGTTTTAATCACTGAAATCTGTGCGTGGGTTTTCAGCCTAGGGTGTGGTGCACTGTGAGATGAATGTTTCCTTTCAGCAGTGCTATTTCCATGGCACCACAGATGGAGGGGTAGACCCTATTTGCTTCACCTTCTTCTTTTAACCCCTTCACTGCCACAGCCTGTAAAACTTCCGGGCTGAAAAGTGCACACATACATGCCTGCAGACGGTATATTTGATGGTCCTGTAACAAACCTACTTTCAGTATTGTGCATTTTGATAGAACTCTTTTCACGTGCTCATATAAAGGGTGGAAAAAAGCTTAATGGTTTCAAATTTGGCACTTTCACTGGTCATTTTCCAAGTGACGGTGCGGTAAGCATGGCAGTGAAAGGGTTAAAAATCACAGAACTCACTGCTTGTGGTTTGCTGTGTTAGGGGACACTTTTTTTCTTTTTTTCTTTCTTTTTCTTTTTTTAAAGCCACTTTAATAAAGTCATGATCTCTGCCTGTGTGAATCTGTTGCTCCTGAGAAATAAACTGAAGGAGCACACATGACAAGTATTTAATTAAGCACAATCTTTCTGTATTTAGTAAATGCAACATTGTTGTCTCAGCAAACAACAGACAAAGCGAAAAGCATTTGCTTTAATGATAAGGTTGCCCTGTGATGTGTTGAAAGATGAGACACACATGTCCAGACAAATGGAGAGAGTAATACTGTGTTGGTTGTGTCCCCTGCAGGAATGCATTGAGTTCCCAGAGTTTCAAGGAGCAGAGACGCATTGCAAACTCACAGTACAGGCGCACAGCGTCAGACACAACGCCCAAACGGGGTATCCCCACCGCTGTCAACGCCAACAGCCATGGAGATGGACACAACCACATCAGCAGAAAGTAGGTTGTGTGGTGGAAATGCTGAGGGTGTGGGGAACTTCCCTGCCAAAATCTATTGTTTGAACCTCTGTCTGTCATAATCCATCAGTCTGTCTTAATCTGTCTCTTTAGGCATTAAAAAATGCCTCTCTCTCCCAGCACTTTCTGGTGTGTGTGTGAGTGTGCGCACGCGTGCACGCACATGCATGCACATGCTCTTGTGTAAGGGTGTGGGTGTATGCGTCCCCTTGCACTTCTGTAGGGATTTCAGAATTGGTAACTTTTTACCTTTATGTACTGTTAGCATCCAGCACTGAGCTCATATAATTATGTAGACAGTTTCACTGACTGGCCTGGTTTTGACAGTGGAGTAGTGGAGGAGGACAGCAGCAGCAGCCCTACCCACAGTTCCAAGCCCACCAGTCCCACGTCGACCAATCCCAGCGTGTCCCGCCTGCTGGCTGCGGGAGACCGAGCCTCCCCTGCCCAGAGTCCTGTTGTCCGGCGAAGCAAAGCTCCCGAGCGGTCAAGCGTCCCTACACCAACTTCGGGAAGGTAGCGTTGATTGCGCGTGATGGTAGTAATGACAGTAAGGATAATAGTAATGAAGGTTATTTTGGTTGTGCCAGTCCATCAGAGTTGAAAATGGCTTACAAAGAGCAGTGAGAGGGAATGGGGGTGGTAACTGGAGGGTTGAATGTGATGTCAGAAGGGAGAGAATTCCATTGCTTTGGAGCACGTTAAATGGAAGAGCTTTGGCCTAAGGTTTTTGTATCAGCATGGGGGATCTGAAGTATCCATGTGTCTGCAGAAGGATGAAGCTGCCTGGTGAGGTCAGAGAGATAGGCAGCAGGAGATGAGTCCAAGAAGAAGCATGAGCTGAATTTGTACACAGTGAGGTCAGAGAGATAGGCTGGAGGAGATGAGTGAGAAGAAGCATGAATTGAATTTGTACACGGATGAGTTGAATTTGTACACAGTGAGGTCAGAGAGATAGGCAGGAGGAGATGAGCCTGAGAAGAAGCATGAGTTGAATTTGTACACAGAGAGGTCAGAGAGATAGGCAGGAGATGAGTCCGAGAAATGTATGAGTGGAATCCAGGTCTTATAAGTAAATGTGAGTAGGTAGGGAGGAAGGCAGCAAGCCCAGTGCCTGTTGAGGATGGAGTCAGTGTCTGGTGTTTGCGTGTACCTGTAGGTCAGTGTCCAGGACATCCAGCACGAGCAGCGTGAACAGCGTGCAATCGCAGGGCAGCACGGGAAGAGCTCCTGCCGGCTCTGCTTCAACTTCCACAGCCTCCTCCAACACGCGCAGCAAAAATCACCTCACACCTGTATGTATTGTCTCGTTAAATGTCTGCTCTGTCCCCCCACCTTTACTTCTTCTTCTCTTTTTCAGGTGTTTAATTTGTCGTAGTTTCTGTGTTCAGAGTAAAAGTGTTACTTTGCTCAAAAGTGGTGTGTGTGTGATTCGTTTTAAGAGGTGTTAATCAGTTTGAATGTTGAGTGTAAAAGATGCCACTGTAAGTATTGTCGGATGTTAAGCGTTTGTGGTGGTGTGTGTCTTTCGGCGGCTTTCGCGTCTTCAGCACCTCCATGCGTCTAGGGCCTGCTGTGTACTGGTTCAGTGTGATGGCAAGTTTTGCAGGCTTTTTTTTTTTCTTTTTCTTTTTTCAGCGCTGGGATAAGCTTGAATTAAGCTGCTTCTGTATTGCTTGTATCAGCTGAAGTAAGCACACCTGTGAGGACGACAAGCATAAACAAAAGAAGAAGAAGAGAAAGGTGGAAAGGGATAGCTGAGGCAGGATATATTCTGTGCTGTTTTGAGTAGCTGCTAATTTGAATTTAGTTAATGGAAGGTGAGTGTGGGGGTTGAATTAATGGCAGGTATGAGAGGGGGTTGAATTAATGGTAGGTGAGAGTGGGGGTTGAATTAATGGCAGGTGCGAGAGGGGGTTGAATTAATGGCTGGTGCGAGAGGGGGTTGAATTAATGGCAGGTGAGAGTGGGGGTTGGATTAATGGCAGGTGAGAGTGGGGGTTGAATTAATGGCAGGTGAGAGAGGGGGTTGAATTAATGGCTGGTGCGAGAGGGGGTTGAATTAATGGCAGGTGAGAGAGGGGGTTGAATTAATACGAGGTGCGAGAGGGGGTTGAATTAATGGCAGGTGAGAGTGGGGGTTGAATTAATGGCAGGTGAGAGTGGGGGTTGAATTAATGGCAGATGAGAGGTGGCCAGAGAGAGTGGGGGTTGAATTGGTGTGGGTGTGGGGGGGTTGAATTAGTGGCCAGTGGGGGGGTGAATCAGTGGCCAGAGAGAGTGGGGGTTGAGTTAGTGGCTAGTGGGGGTTGGATGAGTGGCCAGAGAGGGTGGGGGTTGAGTTAGTGATCAGTGGGGGTTGGATGAGGGGCTAGAGAGGGTGGGGGTTGAGTTTGTGGCCAGTGGGGGTTGGATGAGTGGCCAGAGAGAGTGGGGGTTGAGTTAGTGATCAGTGGGGGTTGGATGAGGGGCCAGAGAGGGTGGGGGTTGAGTTAGTGGCCAGTGGGGGTTGGATGAGTGGCCAGAGAAAGTGGGGGTTGAGTTAATGGCCAGTGGGGGTTGGATCAGTGGCAGGAGGGGTGTCCAGTTGACTGATTACATGGTGGAGGAAAGGAGTGGGAGCAGAGACCCGATTCTGAAGTCTTTGAGAACTTAGTTGAGAGAGAGAAAAAATCTTGCCTTATATGTGTAAATTGAGTTCAGTAAACAAAGAGCATGAATTATATTAGTTTGGTTTTGTTTGTTTAAAATAATTTAGTGTCTCTCCGATGTCAAGGAAACATCTGGCTGCTATTCTCTAGCTTCAGCTCTATTTATAAAAATAAAAATAAAAATGTATATTTTTTTTACCCCAGACAGAATAATTTGGACCTGTATTGAGCAGTGATAGCTATAAATTGGAATGAATCCCATGACTGAGCACTTTGCAATGTCAGCTTGTGACTGCTAGATTGTGTGTACATGTTGTGTAATGATTGTTCACCATTTTGCTTTACTTTAGTGTTTGTTCTTTGGTAATTGTCATTCTGTTCCTTAAGATAAATTCATTTTGCACATGAGAGTAGCAAGAAACAATGTTTTCAGTGTCAGTGGATGTTTTTTTCTTCTCTGATAGTATGAGTCAGTGTTCTTTTAGGCTTACATTTTGTGTGTGTGTGTGTGTGTGTGTGTCAGTGTGTGTGTGTGTGTGTGGTTTCATTTCCAGTTATTCAGCTCAGTCATTTTTTTCCTTCTTGAAATTGTGCAGTTGTAATTTTGTCTGCCATAGAATTTTTCTTCCTTTAAAACTTAGTGTTGTAATTTATTCCCTCTTCATTCAGACGTCAACACCCAAAAACGTTCGCAGAGCAGTTGGACGCATCGTAGGTTTTTCACTGTTGTCTTGTGGCCTTCGTTATTTTTTTTCTTTTCTTTTTTCTTTTGAATGATGTGGCTTTAATTTTTTAATTTAAACTTCACAGGCCTGTATTCGTTTCCCTTCCTGTTGTCTTTTCTGTTGACGTTGGTGACATTTTCTGTTGTCCACTTTGCTTTGATTGGTTGATTTTGTATCCGTTTTGTGTTTGGTGTCTTCCCTCCATTCTGAGGGGTGGTTGGCTAGTTGTTAGTGATGGTGTGCCCCAGCTCGCACTGTGCCGTGGACCCAGATGTTTTTTTTGCCCAAGGAGCTTTGTGTTGTTACCTCAGTTGTAGTCGGTGAAGCTTGAGTCTTGATCACTTCTTAGTCTGGATTATTAATACTTACTACTTTTACCCTGGTTACATTTTTTTTCTTTCTTTTGTTTTGTTTTCTCCTTGGAAACATGGCTTCACGGTTGTGCCTCCACCCCAACCCCCCCACCCAACCCCCTCCCCCCGAGCCCCCCACCAACACTTTCCTGACCCAAATGTTGGTATTACTGGTTATTTGATTAGGATCGTTGCCAGTGCTGTCTAATTTATCAGGCATGAAACTCTTCACACTAATCACAGGTGCCTGAAATAAATGTTAAGACTGAAATTCAGATATTCTGGCTGTTGTTGTGTTGCAATGGGATTTTATTGGGTATTAAAAATGGAGTCTCACTTTTGGTCAAACGATTTATTTCAAATCATTTTCCTCTTTGCTTTACAAAATTAATTGCTTCATTTGAGTGAGCTTGCTTCTGTTTGTGATCATCCTGAGGTGATCCAACACAGTTGGATGTTAAAATGTTAAGATGTTAAAATACAAGATCTTACCAACTAGCTTCTGTTCTTTGTCACCCTGATCGCCCATTCTGTACGAAAACAGGGTTTGAGGTGATTGTTATTTCTCTAAGTGCGGATTCCAAATTTTTAATTAAAAACAGAAAGACGCCAAAAGACACAGTGAATTGACCCTTCATTAGCCAGTGTTTTGGATCATCAGATTGACTTGTGCTTCCGCTTTCAACAGCAGAGCACAGCATCTGGAAGCTCTTTCATGAGACTAGGTCATGCGTGCATGACACCATATCTATAGGTCATGCAGTACGTCCATTTATATGCTAGCAGCAGTTGAGAAAAACAACTTCCCAAAGTGTCACTTGAAAAACAGGTCACTCCAGGCACATTCTTGTCAATAATCTGTACCTGGAAAGGGACAGAACCAGTTTTTATCTCAGTTACTTTTAGCTCCTGGCACAGATTTGCCCTTGATATAGCTGTCCCGGTTGACTGGGTGTGCAAAACCAAGTTACTTGCGTGCTCTCAGATTTGCCTAGATGTTGCACTAGTCCCTCTTCAGAGAAGCCTGTAGTGCCAAAACAGAAATGAGGGTTACCTCAGCTGCAGAGACAGCCGTCAGAAAGTCCCCTTTCTAAGTGTGGAGTAGGTATTGCAGAAACAGAAGTGAGGGTCTCCTGAGCTGCAGAGACAGAGCTGTTAAAAGGTCCCCTTTAAAAGAGTGGGGTAGGTAGTGAGTTACTGAGTTAGCAGCTTTGTATACTTCCTTCTGACACTGGCAGCAGCTCTGCCCATCCAGTGTGTGCCTGACACGCTCATTCAACTTCATTTTCCCCCAGTCCTTTTCCAACTATGAAAAATCATGCGTCAGTAACAGTGACTATATAATAATTATTATTAGTTAAAATTGTCATTGGAATTGGCGGTGTGTATAAACTGCACTTGTATTTACTGTACTTGTGGTGGTTTTGTATAAGTGACTGTATTCCTTGCTTTAAGGTGTTAATTGTTGCATGGCTTGTGATGTTTTCGTTGCTGATTGGAATGAAGAACCTTCCATGGCCGGTTTTCCATCCAGTCACCTTTTGTTGTTGGTGCACCACGTTGTCACAACTTGGCAGAACAAAACAAATCAAATCAAAACAAAATAAACAATAGCAAGAAAAATCAGCAGCATCTTAGCCATCTACCTTAATATTTGTCAAGGGAAATGCTTTTGAAATCTTATTGGTTCATGAAAAATGATGGGCCTCTCACTTGAAGATTTCTTCAAATCTGTTTGTCAGTTTCTTGCAGTGCGAAGTTACAGTACATATGATTATGTGAAAAGCGTTTTGTTAGCAAACATAAAATGATATTAATAGTGCAGAGTCAGATTTTCGATCTCTTCTGTGGCTGAAAGCGGTTGTCAGAACTCCATTTTATGATTTAAGAGGAGTGGTGAAAGGCTAAACTTCTTTGAGCTAAACAAGTTAGAGTCGGGTTAAAAACAAACACAAATTGGGTATGTTTAAAGCAGTGATAATATGATCAGTCACCTTTTCTGCAGCACCATGTTAAGGACCGAACATGTCATGACTCTTGTTAAATGCAGTTGTGTTTGCTTTTATTCTGTGTAACGATGACGTTTGGTTTCTTTTGTTCTGTTTGTTGTTATTTGTTGGTTTTTGTGATTATGAGTTAATGTTTGGTGTTTACGTTTATCACAATCCACAGGAGCCCAGCACTGGAAAGGTGATTTTTGCAAAGCACAGTTTGAGTTGATAGATCTGTTTCTAACCAGATTTTTTTCAAGGTTTTCATAACCGGCTTCTTAAATGAGAATGTTGAATAATATGCATTGCAAGGTAATTCTTAGCACGCCCACAAGTTGAGTCAAACTGCTACTGGTTTGAATGCAAATTAACAATGCTGACTTATTGATAACATTGGCTGGAAATAATTTGGAAACTGCACCTGTGTAAATATTCCCTATTTTGTTGCTGTCTTGTCTGATTTAAGCTGTAGGATTTTTGAGCTTCATTCTTTTTGAAAATTTCAACAACAAAAATCTTTCTTTTATTTTTCACCCGCTCATCTGTATTTTTGCGATTGTTTTTCTTCTTTTTTTCTTCTTTGTTATGTCTGTTGAAACCTGAATGCTGCTCACGTCAGCATGACGATGGCTCAACATTAGAATTACACTGTGCTGGTATTTTTAGAATACAGAGGCACATATGCTGTGGTAATTGCTATTGCCCCCATGACAACCTGCATTTTGGTGTGCATTGTCGACTTCAGTTGCAGTTGAGGCACTGCATGGTTCATTTTGTGTAGTGTTGTCACCTAACTCCAGCTCTACTGTATTGGTTCTAACTCCGTAACTGTCTAACAAAACATGGATTTGTTGAATCCGAGTAGCACAGGCTTTGACTTCAGTCTCTGTGCGCTAACCCTTACCGCACGAAAATGTGATGGTAACAGGAGCTCAAGCTCAGCCCTCCCATCCAGCATGAAGAGATGACGTTAACACGAGTTCTCTGGCAGTGATTCAGATTTTGATTTCTCGGTGTGCTAACAAAGCTCGGACGGTTACAGTGCAAGCTTCAAGGTTGACGTTTTAACCAACCCCATTGGCTAACACTAGCTGCGTGGTTATGATTGGTGCACTCCATGTTTCAGTGATGTACTGTGTGGAGACTTCGAGCACAGCAGCACTGTTATAATAGTGTGAAATATGGGACTGCAATTGTTGCTGAAATCTTTATCACAGTGAATTTGATCACATTTTTCTGGGATGACAGTTTCAGTTGGATTCAGAGCAAGAATAAAATAACAGTTGTGCTACATTGAGAGGTGGAAAGGTAAAAGGTCTGGGGTCCTTGGAGGGGGGGGGGGGGGGGTGAAATCTTGAGCTTGACATGTATAATAATTCTGAAGCATACAGGACTTCAGACGGGGTGGTCAGTCTGATGTTATAGTGCTTGGGGTGGCAAGTGTAACTCTGATTGAAATGGATAACAGTAATAACATTAAAGTGTGCAGTGTCTAAAATGAATAATAATTGTAAAAAAAGAAAGAAAGAAAAAAGGGTGTAAAAAGTGCTTGAAATGGATGGTTGAGCGGAATTTAGTGCTTGCATTCAGGGTAGTGGTCTTGTGGAATGGCTGGCTTGAAATGGATGGCGATTTAGTGGTTTAGACTAGAAAGCTTAAAGTGGATAACATCTAGCAGAGAATGAAAAAGCCTGAAGTTGGTAACAGTTTAGTCAGAGGAACCAAGAGCTTAACCATTCAGTGGTTTTGAGACTGTAGAGTTCACGACAAATAGTTAAATTTTGGCTTGAAAGGAATAACAGAATCAGCAGAACTGAAGTAGATAACTTTTTTTCTTTCTAGAGAAACATTCCTGTGACTTCTGTGTATAGCTGTAGAGTACCATTGTGATGGAAATTATGAGAGAGAGAGAGAGAGAGAGAGAGAGAGAGAGAAGAGAGAGAGAGAGAGAGAGAGAGTATATTAGCTATATGAGCAGGCTTGTGCATATCATGTTGGAACCAATGCAGATTCATTTTGTGACATACCATGTATCTTTAGCAGGCCAGGGTGTTCATTTCACATTACTATAATGCCGCCTCACTTCTCCCTGCACCTGTGACAAGTCGCACACATTGGGCAGATTACTTTTAACCATTTAACCTGGTCTGTGGATTCCCCAGGGCAAAATTGTGCAAAGAAAAATGTCTTGGACTTGACAAGGCCCAGCTAAACTAGCTATTTATGATACTCCGCAAGTGATTTTGGATTGTGACCTTTTGCTGAAAGAAAACCAAAGAACGATTTCAAAGTGCAGTGTGTCACTGTTGAGAGTTGAGATGACCTGTGAATCTTTTATCAAATGAATCAGTCAATCAGTGTCTTATTTTATGCCTTTCACAGCGAGGTGATATTAGACCCCCCAAAAGTTGTTTTATGAAGTTTAAAACTTTATTACCTGGATTCTTGAGGTAGAACTTTGGCTTGGGATTTTCTTCTTTGAAAGTTAAAAAACAAAACAAAAAAAACATTGTTGCTGATTTGAACCTCAAGTGAAGGGTTGTCAGATTTATATTGACACCATCCTTGCCTAGGGCGAAAGAAAGGGGGGGGGGGGGGGGGGGGGAAAGAAGAATGGGCCTGTTAATATTGTGGACCACTCTCACAGTCCCAGGCTGAATTTTGGTTTCCGTAGGCTACGTTTTGTGAAATTTGCACCCTGCAGTCACCGTGGTGTCTGGTCATTCTGTCTGATGTCGTGATTTATTTGACGGGCGTTCTTTTTCCTCATTTTTTTCTTCATGACAGAGTCGCATGTACACACAGCCTTCATCCACCTATTCTCGACTGCGGCCTCCATCTTCCTCTGTTCATCATGTAAATGTCTTCTGTTATTTGGCATCAGCGCTCCGAAGAACCCGTCACCCAGTGTTGTTGATTTGCAGTTTGTTCATTGTGACTGCCAAGCTTCCTTAACTGTTTGATTCTGCTCCTTGCAACCAGAAGACCTCCTCGGCAGTTTGTTGGTACAGAAGCATTTGACAGTAGTCTTGGCCTTTCCTGAATTCATTCCAAAAGGCCAGTGGCTGATATGTTTAGGGCTAGGCCTTTGAGGATGTCAAAATTGTCAGGGTCTTAGCGCATTGGAATTAATGCACAAGTTTGCTTTCGCTGACCCACCAGTCTTCTCCTATCAGACTTCAGAACTCACTCATGTGCATCGCTAAATCAGGCATAATTTCTTTGAGTAAAAACCAGGGTTTAAAATTTGACCGCTCGATTTCAGGAAGGTTGCATCAATAGAGAATTTGAATGTGAGGTTGGGTAGGGGGGAGGAGGTGGAACCATACTGAATTATACATATGCAGCAACAAAAATCAACTGGCAGGGATATAAACCTAGCAAGCAAATGAATAGCATCGGGTGACGACAGCTCCGATAGAACCTGACAGTGTTCTGCTAACCCTCTGCACTCTCCTCTGCTATACGCCTTGCTAACCTCATAGCCAGCACCTGCTTGTCCTGCTAGTGTAGCTTGTCCTTGTGTAGCATTTGTAGTCTACATGTTCACTGTGTATAGCTACCTGTATAGCCCCGACTGGTCTACACTTGCCCAAGTCGTATGCACGTTTCTCTTTTGTCATCTTTTGTAGTCTGCGTACATGTATACACCGGTTTCCCAGTTCTTATCCTGGTTTACTTTAGTTTCAGGTTCTTCATTCTGACTTGTGTGATAGTGTTAGTAAAGAAAAAGTGGCTCAGATTTGGAACAAAATTCTTGGTGGGGAAAATGTAACAGGGATTTTTTTTATTTTTTAAATTATTTTAAGGATGTTCACCTTTGACCTTCATTTATTGAGTCAGTGTTATTACATGAACTTGAAGGTTTATTTTTATTTTTATTTATTCATCATGTTCATGAATTATTCCTTGTTGTTTTACTTTCATTATGATGAGTGCTGTTTCTGGTGTGGTTATCTTAAGCTAATGCTAGTTTTTAAAGAAGTGAATCATTTGTGTGATTTTGCTTGATGCTCACATTGAAGTTCCTTAACTTTTTCAAGCCTTTCAGCTACTTGGAACAAAGTTGTATTGTTTAATAAATATGTAATTGGTATCCTACTAGTCATGACTTAAATTTCAAGTTAGTGGGAATAACACTTCTTCGTGAATGTGTATTCATTTATCATGACCCTTGTTTTCAATGACGGTATAAATGCTTTTTTCACAAACAGTCTTTTCAAATAGCATTTGTTTTGTTAACATATTGGTACAAGTCAAGTCAATGTACTGTAACCATCCCTGATCATCTTGGTGTCACTAAGTAACTTTTACATGATGCTGCAAGTAGCTTGCAATACATATGCAATAATAACCTTTCAGCGTCAGTGCGTGTTTGTGGTCATCAGATGGTTGGAATCTGCTTTGCTCGTTTTAATGCTAAAGCTACATCTCACAGCTAGTGTCCGCAAAGCTGAAAATAATGCCATTTAGTCATTTGCTAAGTGTGATGTGTACCTACAGGTGCTTTTCCCTTTTGACTGGCATGAAAAACAAAAACAAATGTGATCTCTGTAATGATCAGTGTCAGGCCGGTTTTGAGTAAGTGTCTGAGCATGTCAGAAACTTTGAGGTTGCAATTTTCTCGCAAGCTGTAAATGTCAAAGTGTCAAAGTTTGCAGGACGGTACTTATGCTCAAAATAGCTTTACTTGTTCGTGCCATTTTCCATGACCACTCAGAATAGCTTTACTTGTTCATGCGATTTTCCATGACCACTCAAAATAGCTTTACTTGTTCATGCCATTTTCCATGACCACTCAGAATAGCTTTACTTGTTCATGCCATTTTCCACGACCACTCAAAATAGCTTTACTTGTTCATGCCGCTTTCTGTGACCGGTCTGATGACCTTGACCCAGTTTCCTGAGATGGAAAAAATATATTAAAAAATGGGCTTTTTTCTCAGACACTTTTTGAGTGAGGTGGCACTATGAAAGCAAGGTATTCCAAACTTTTGATGGCTATTACGTTACTTGTGGTCTACTGATTATTCTAGGTTTGGTGACCCTGATGTTGATTCAAGGTCACACATGTGTCAAAAATATGAACTGCAAATTACACTTTTTTGATTTGTGCCCAGTGTAATGTAAATGTTAATGGTTGCATTAAAAAGGTCATGCATGGTACATTGTATATATATATATAACTCAGGTATTTACTTAAGGGACTGATATTTAACATTCTTGATTTTGCACTTGAATGTGAGTTTGATTGAGTGAGTGTAGCTGCTCTTGTTGTTTACGTACTATTCTGACATTTTGTGTTGTTCCTATGGTATTTCAGTTGAAGATCTGTAAAAAAAAGAAAAGGGTAAATCATTGGTTTAAAATCATGTATGTATGCAAGATTTGTTTAAAACTGAAATGTTGATGAGAGGGCTTCTTTACTGTTACATAGTTTATATACTCCAGAATTGTATCGCCAGTATAATTACGTTAACTCTTACCTGATGTATCATGCGCTTCCAGATGTATTTAACTTCTGACACCATACTGTGTCATTAGTTTTAGTGTTTAGTGCACTAATGCTTATTTCAATACAACTTTGTATGCATGTGTGTGTGGTTTTGGGGTATACACTTAGTTTTGGTCATGGCTGAGAGGTTTATATTAATAGTGTTTGATTATGAATGATAGTAATGACTTGAAATATGATGAGGAAGGCATTATAGAAATGCTTTTTCTTTTGACAATTGAATTGATACGTATATTAAGTTTCTCAGCAAGTGTTAAAGCAAGATCTTTTCAACTTTGAAGCAAGATCTTTTCAACTTTGCAGATGATGATCATCAGAGGTTATTATGTGATAATCAGACAGTCTCGCAAAAAGTTTAATGATCTTAGTTTTGCAGATACACCTGATGATCAGGTGATCTCTGTTAAGCTTTGCCCAGTGATAAAAGTTTAATGACCTTGACTTTGCAGATACACCTGATGATCAGGTGACCTCTGTTAAGCTTTGCCCAGTGATAAAAGTTTAATGACCTTGACTTTGCAGATACACCTGATGATCAGGTGATCTCTGTTAAGTTTTGCCCAGTGATAAAAGTTTGCTAACTTTGGCTTGCATTTTTGTAATGGTTGTTGTCAAGTGACAGTGAATGAATGGTGCTGGCAAGCCATTTTGTTGAGTTAATACTTTTGGTATTATGTAGTCATTGGAGATAGTGAAAGGCCTCATGACTTAAAGAACAAGCAAAGAAAAAAAGCATCTCTGTGTTGACATTTTCTTAAATACCATTCCAAGTGAGACCTTTTTTTTCAAACCTTGTTTTACATCATTTTCTTTTCTTTTCTTTTGTAAACTTTTACCAGACTGGTAACGATTTAAGTGAATTTTAAAAAGGTTTCTCTCTGGGTACATTTGACTAACAATGCTCAAATGGTGTGTACTGCATACATCCATGTGTAGATTCCAGCTCTGGTGTTACTGTTAGTGTTGTGTGGTTGCATGCATGATGGGAACATGGCGGTGAATGAACCTCAGCATGTAAAGTCTATTTCATCATGAGAGTGAAGATCTGCTTACATTTTGAACAATAAGTTTTCTTTGATTCGGGGCAGAGGGAAGTTTGGGTGCTGCAATGCTGTCATGTCCTTGTCAACTACATCATAGACTCTTGTACCCAGTCATGCCCACTTTGACCCCCACCCAACCTTTCACTGAAAATAGGACAGTCCTCACTTTTGGGGGTTCCAGGCATGTTCTTGTCAACTACATCATAGACTCTTGTCCCCAGTCATGCCCACTTTGACCCCCACCCAACCTTTCACTGAAAATAGGACAGTCCTCACTTTTGGGGGTTCCAGGCATGTCCTTGTCAACTACATCATAGACTCTTGTCCCCAGTCATGCCCACCTTGACCCCCACCCAACCCTTTTGCTGAAAATAGGACAGTCCTCACTTTTGGGGTTCCAGGCATGTCCTTGTCAACTATATCATAGACTCTTGTCCACAGTCATGCCCACCTTGACCCCCACCCAACCTTTTGCTGAAAATAGGACAGTCCTCACTTTTGGGGGTTCCAGGCACGTCCTTGTCAACTACATCATAGACTTGTGTCCCCAATCATGCCCACCTTGACCCCCACCCAACCCTTTTGCTGAAAATAGGACAGTCCTCACATTTTGGGGTTCCAGGCAAAGTCCAGGTATCAGTTTACCACATCCTTTCTCTAACCATTGCTGTAATGGGTTATGCCATAGGTCTCTGAAAAACTTTCAGCTGACAGTTTTTCATCGGTGCACAAATTGCAGTAAGTTTGCAGGAGACAACTCTGATTATGTCAGGTGTCTCTTTCATAGCCAGTAACGATGCTTATGCCAGCACAGACTAAACCAAAATCGTTTGAATCAGAGTTTGTTTACCCAGAGCGGATGATTTCAGTGTTTACTAGTGTGCTTTGATGTTACATGGTTCTGCAGTCTTAGTGTGGAGGGCGCTGGCAGTGTCATGCTTTGCTGAGGTGATTTCAGTTGACAGATGCACAGAGATAGGTGCTGCCCCTTCAGTGGCGTAACCAATTATGGCAGAGTTTGGAGGAAGGGTGGAAAGAGGTTTGGATTGTGGGTTCCTGTTTGCCAACTACCCAAGCATTTCAGCTGATCAGAGTGTCACAGCTCCTATTTCATGCCAAAAACCTGGAGGCCAACAGTTCCTCATGGTGGTCAGATCTTGATGCATCCCACCAGTCAACACAGTGCCTCATGGTGGTCAGATCTTAGTGCATCCCACCAGTCAGCACAGTGCCTCATGGCGGTCAGATCTTAGTCAACACAGTGCCTCATGGAGGTCAGATCTTGGTGCATCCCACCAGTCAACACAGTGCCTCATGGCGGTCAGATCTTGATGCATCCCACCAGTCAGCACAGTGCCTCATGGTGGTCAGATCTTGGTGTATCCCACCAGTCAACACAGTGCCTCATGGCGGTCAGATCTTGATGCATCCCACCAGTCAGCACAGTGCCTCATGGCGGTCAGATCTTAGTCAACACAGTGCCTCATGGCGGTCAGATCTTAGCCAACACAGTGCCTCATGGTGGTCAGATCTTGGTGTATCCCACCAGTCAGCACAGAGCCTCATGGTGGTCAGATCTTGGTGTATCCCACCAGTAAACAGTTCCTCATGGTGGTCAGATCTTGGTGCATCCCACCAGTAAACAGTTCCTCATGATGGTCAGATCTTGGTGTATCCCACCAGTCAGCACAGTGCCTCATGGCGGTCAGATCTTAGTCAACACAGTGCCTCATGGAGGTCAGATCTTGGTGCATCCCACCAGTCAACACAGTGCCTCATGGCGGTCAGATCTTGATGCATCCCACCAGTCAGCACAGTGCCTCATGGTGGTCAGATCTTGGTGTATCCCACCAGTCAACACAGTGCCTCATGGCGGTCAGATCTTGATGCATCCCACCAGTCAGCACAGTGCCTCATGGCGGTCAGATCTTAGTCAACACAGTGCCTCATGGCGGTCAGATCTTAGCCAACACAGTGCCTCATGGTGGTCAGATCTTGGTGTATCCCACCAGTCAGCACAGAGCCTCATGGTGGTCAGATCTTGGTGTATCCCACCAGTAAACAGTTCCTCATGGTGGTCAGATCTTGGTGCATCCCACCAGTAAACAGTTCCTCATGATGGTCAGATCTTGGTGTATCCCACCAGTCAGCACAGAGCCTCATGGCGGTCAGATCTTGGTCAACACAGTGCCTCATGGTGGTCAGATCTTGGTGTATCCCACCAGTCAGCACAGTGCCTCATGGCGGTCAGATCTTGGTGCATCCCACCAGTAAACACAGTGCCTCATGGTGGTCAGATCTTGGTGTATTCCACCAGTAAACAATTCCTCATGGTGGTCAGATCTTGGTGTATCCCACCAGTCAGCACAGAGCCTCATGGCGTCAGATCTTGGTGTATCCCACCAGTAAACAGTGCCTCATGGCGGTCAGATCTTGATGTATTCCACCAGTAAACAATTCCTCATGGTGGTCAGATCTTGGTGTATCCCACCAGTCAGCACAGAGCCTCATGGCGGTCAGATCTTGATGTATTCCACCAGTAAACAGTTCCTCATAGTGGTGAGATCTTGGTGTATCCCACCAGTAAACAGTTCCTCATGGTGGTCAGATCTTGGTGTATCCCACCAGTCAGCACAGAGCCTCATGGCAGTCAGATCTTGGTGTATCCCACCAGTAAACAGTTCCTCATAGTGGTGAGATCTTCGTGTATCCCACCAGTAAACAGTTCCTCATGGTGGTCAGATCTTGGTGTATCCCACCAGTCAGCACAGAGCCTCATGGCTGTGAAACCAGAAGCTTGTGAGGAAAAAGGCATGGCTTAGAGCTCTGCACGGAGTCTTTCAGTACCTAGGAAACAATACACACACATATAATATATATACTTATGTATGGTATTGGTGAACACCATAATGCTGTGATGGGCAACCTACATGTTGTTATTCAAATACACATACATTGTACAAGGATGGTGCCAGAACTCAGCATGTGAGGGAGAATAAGCGACACATTTTATGTACTAAGCTCACAGTTTATATCCCATTGCTGTTCATGCAGAGTGCATGTCGATGATGATAACTGCAGTTAAATCACTGCCTACCCTTCCCTCCTTCCTGAGACAACACCAAGCCCTTTTGACCCCTGTCCCAACACTGCTCCTCTCCCACCACCACACCAACACCACCCAACTACGCAACCTAAGTGAATTTAGTGCTCACCCCAGCAGCATTATTTCCCCAACCCTACCCCTATCTGATGAAAAAATTATAAAAAAATTATGAAAAAACAACAACCAAGAAGAAGAAAAAATGAGTTCGCTTTCATCCATCTCATTTGAACAGTTGTGCTGATCCAGTCCTCACTCCAGTGTTTGATTTTCACCCCTGTGCAAACCCTGCGCAAAACTCGCATCTCAGTCTCTTCTTCAGCAACAGTTGATTTTGTTGATAGGCTTTGGTGTGTGTGTGTGTGTGTGTGTGTGTGTGTGTGTGTGTGTGTGTGTGTGGTGTGGAGAGAGAGAGAGAGAGAGAGAGAGAGAGAGAGAGAGAGAGAGAGAGAGAGAGTCGACACCCACGTGTACGTGCCTGTTTTCTCTTTGCGTGTGTGTGCATGTTGGCACCCACATGACTGTATGTGTGTATTTTTCCCTCTGTGTGTGCGTGTGTTGGTACTACACGCACATGTGTGTGTTTTCCGTGTGTGTGTACAAAGGAGGAGGAGTTCAAGCAGAAGCACCAGCAAGTGAAGGCACAGCACCAGACTGAGGCACAGCGCCTCAAGTCACGCCTGGAGGACCAGAGGTCAAAGGGCAACACCTCCTCAAACGTTGGGGCAAAGGTCAGTGCATCCATGCATGTGGGTGTTTATGTGTGTGGTGTGTAAATTGTGTGGTGTGTGTGTGTGTGTGAAGGAGAGAGAGAGGGGGGGGGGTAGGTGGGAAGGAGGTAGGACTTTCTTTCCTCTTTCCTCCCCACCCGATTCACTCTGTTTAATGTTCTTCTTCTCTCCTGGTGCTTTGCGTCCGAACAAACCATAAGGCTTAAACTCTGTTTAAGGTCTTCCAGGTCTAAAGCCTCAGCGATCAATTACTTGCTTGTCTTCTTTTTTACACTTCAGCCTAAAAGACTGCCACTTTTGTGAATCTTCCAGTTACAGGATTTTCCTCTGGGAACAAAAACAAGCCAAAAAAAAGAAGAAGAAAAAAAAAGCCTTGTATTTCATGGGGGTCAGTTTTTGTTAGTACTGTTGGAAAAGTGTAGTCTTATATAATTATATGTATATGCTGTAATTGAAATCTTCCACATCAGTTCGATTGTTCTTAGTTATTACCAGTTGTGAATGTTTGCTGGTGCAGAGGCCCGGAGTGCCAGACTCGGACAACCGGCGCCAGACGATGGGTGCACGGACAGGGGCCACAACCCCAGGCAGAAACACACGCGCAGGTGAGGAGTGAAGTCCTTTGTGGGGGGCTAAAGTGTTGTGTCAGTGAGCCTTTTGCACTGTTTACAGTTTACAGGTGTAACTGTTCTTGTGTGTTTTGTTTTCATTGGATGGTACATGTACGCTGTGGGTTGTTGTCACATGGAAGTTTTCCTGCCGAGTTGAAGGTTCAGCTTAATTTTGATGGTAGCACTGAGAGCATGTCAGTGTGCGTTTGGCACTTGGTTTTGTTGTTTTGTTTGGCTCAGTTCACTTTGTTTATATATATGTCTACATACACGTGGAGACACTTTTGCCCTATTTGCTATTTTTTTGACATCATGGAAATAAATGTCTCTGATTCTGGTAATATGTCAAGTCCAGTCTGTCACTGTCAGGCCATTTGGCTACAAGGCTGTCCTTGTCAGACACTTTGACCGTTAGCTTTGGGCTCAGCGTTGATGCTAATGTTTTGTTAGCAAAATCTCTTAACCATTGCTTGATGGTAACTTCAACCTCCATTTTATCTAAACACTTTCATACCAGTTTAGTAACCTTTACCTATTTCAAGTTGTTTATCTGGATGCGGGTGGGGGGTGGATCATTTAAAACTTCAAGTTGTAGTTTCTTGACAAGTTCCCATCCTGTAAAGTTTAAACTTTATATATTCATTATGTGGAGATGTTTGAAACTTGGCATATTTTGACAGGTTCCTGTCCTGTCAAGTTTAAACTTTATGTATTCATTATACAGAGATGTCAGGTTTAAACTTTATATATTCATTATACAGAGATGTCAGGTTTAAACTTTATGTATTCATTATACAGAGATGTCAGGTTTAAATTTTATGTAATCATTATACAGAGATGTCAGGTTTAAACTTTATGTATTGATTATATGGAGATGTTTCACACTCATCATGTGAATGATGAATGACTGTCCTCTTTATGAGTTGTACTCATACTAGTTTCATTGACCTGGAATGGTTCTCAAGGTCATTGGAGAGGTGGGGGTGGAGGGAGTTGGGGGTGGTGGGTTAGGAGAAAGAAAGTTATAGTCTTGGTCTTGAATGTTGAGTGAGCATTTGTTCTTTTTGTTTAAAGAAAATATATATAAAAATATAAAAATAAAGAAAAAAAGAATGGTTTAAATTAGTGCTGATTTTTAAAAACTATTTTATATATATTTGGGTCTAAAAGATGCAAGTAGTGTGTTTTGTGAAATGTGTTTGTTGCCCAGCATCTCGTGCGCACACTTGTCAAGAAGAGCGAGTGAGCTCGCTGCGTCTCACCCCCGTGTGTAGCTCACCGCGCATGTTGTGACTTGACGTCCCCGGTGTAAATATCCCGTGTCTCTCCGCTCCCTGTCAGTCTCTGCAAGATGGCTGCATTCAGTGTTGTCAATATGTATATATACTGTGAGTGCGTCACTGTTTTTGGTCTGCACACAGATCACCAGTCCAGACTGCACTTGAGCAACGGCCGGGGCTCTGGCCTTCCCAGCAAACAGGCGCCGGGTGTGTTCACTTCGCATGATACCTACCTAGTCCGCACCACTGGACCTAATTCTCCTCCTGCCCCCCCCCCCCCCCCCCCCCCAACCATCTTTCATTCAACTCCTTCTATGACATAACGTAGCATCTGCAGTACTGCCAGCAACACCTCTGCTTCCTTTCTTTCCTTCTGTAACTCACCTTATTGGATGGTGCTCTGTAGAGCACAACACAGGACTTTGCCCCAGTCTTCTCTTTGATGTTTGTTTGTTTGTGAATCGGACCCCAGCCCCCCCCCCCCCCCCCAACCCCTACCCCCCCCACCCCTAGCCCTCCCCTGCATTGCTTGCATTTTTCTGCTGTTGTGGTTTGTCTGTATGACCTTGTAAAGCGCTATAGAGAAACTTATTACATTTTGTTTGCTGCTGACTGTGTAGATTATTGTGTATTTGAATGGGGTGACTGTGGAACCCCCCTCCCCATCCCATCCCACCTTTCCCTGGGATCACCCCCCCCCCCCCCCCCTTCTCTTTCCTGGCTACTTTTCTGCTGCCCTCTTAAACAAGATCTCCTTTTGACCTCTATTATTGATCTGACTGAAATGAATGATGCAGCTGTGATGTGCTTACTAGTGTAATTGTTTCAAAGGGATTGTGATGAGGAGAAGAAGGGGGGGGGGGGGCATTATGTGTATATTTAGTAGATGTTGCATCTTAGAGTAAGAGAGCCCACCACCTTCAAGGCTCATCTGTTAGATTTAAAGCCTGCAACATGAAGAGAGAAAAACAACAACAAACACATATGTAACATGTTCTTGCCACATGCATGTTCCCATATACATATGGTTTTAAAACTTTGTGTTTTGGTTTTGACTGTGGGTGAATGGGGTTTGGTGGGGGGGGGGGGGGGGGGGTGCACTGGTTGTGACACTGAATTGTATAGCAAGTGATGTGATGTCCTGTGTCTTAACTAGTTCAGCAAATCAAGAGTACAGAACTATGAAGATAAATTGTTGCTATCAGTAGCTTGCAGCTAATGCTCAGTGCCTGCTTCTGACCACCTGTGCCTTTTCAGATTATTGTGGATTTGTTTGAATTTTGTACTGTCTGCGTCTGACTGCCTGCCTGTTCTTTGACTCCTTCTTGCAGTTTTCATTTCTGCCCCTCAACTAAAAGATACGGCAAATGCTTTTATTAGTTGTTGGTCTGGATCATTCCTGCATGATATGATGATCCGTAATCTGTAACAACGGCCAAGGTGAAAGTGAAAGGTTGGTTGTATCATTCAGCAGTGCCGTGTATGTTTCTGCATCACTTTGTCAGTGTAATCTTTCAGTTTGGAAACCTACTGAATGAACTGTTCTCTCTTCTCTCTCTCTCTCTCTCTGGTCAGAAACCTACTGAATGAACTGTTCTCTTCTCTCTCTCTCCTCTTTTTACCCTCACTTTTAAGTGGCCAGAAACCGACTGAAATAAGCTGTTGTCTTTTCTGTCTTTTTCTCTCTCCCCATACATCCTTGTTCTGTTTAGCTTGACATGCGTTTCATTGACCATGAATTGGTTTCTGTTTTTTTACCTTGCTGTGCCCTGGCACTAATGCTTGAATGACCCAGTGACACTGTCACACCTGTTGCATTCTTAAAGCTTCCCAGCAGTGTTTACCTGAGTTTTACTATGGGTAATTAGGTAACGCTTAAGAATTGATGGTCTCCCGTCAGGGCGGTCTGTCATCAGGGCAGTCCGTCACCAGGGTAGTCTGTCATCAGGGTGGTCTGTTGTCTGGGTGGTCTCTTACCAAGGGTTCCTTTGTAGTGCAGTGGAACCCCCACCTTGAAATTGCCCTTAAAATCAAACAAGAGTGTTCTTCAAAAGAGGGGTTGTCCTTGGTCATGTCAGGGGTTGATTGACCTAGAAATGTGAAGGGAAAGGTTTTAGAACAGTTGTCTTCAAGGGGGGGGGGGGGGGGGTCCTCTTGGCAGGGTGCATGGTCTCTGTTTCACTATGGGTTACACTGCAGCTCTGTTTCACTATGGGTTACACTGTAGCTCTGTTTCACTACGGGTTACACTGCAGCAGTGCTGCAAAGCCAGATTCCGTCTTGCTCTTGGTGCCAGCTCTCTCTCTTGGCCACACTGGCATACCGTAGCGCATCCCCTCCCCATCACCCGCCTCGCTTTTGCCTAACGCCTGGTGTTGCCAGAGCGTGTACTAACCTTGCATGGGAGTAAAGCGGTGTTGTGGACGATCAGCTCTGTCGGCAGGGGCGGTGAAGATGCTGGAGGAGTACAAGGACGCTAACCCCAACTTCACCATCCGCCGCCGCGAGGAGCAGCAGCGCGAGGAGAACCAGCAGCTGGAGATGCTCAGACAGGTATGGTGCAGGTGTGGGATTCTTCCCGCCGTTGTTTGTGAAACAGCAGCTTGGGGTGTTTAGACAGATAGGGTGCAGGTGTGGGATTCGTCCCACCATTGTTTGTGAAACAGCAGCTTGGGGTGTTTAGACAGGTATGGTACACGTGTTGGATTCTCCCCACCATTGTTTGTGAAACAGCAGTTTGAGGTGTTCAGAGAGGTATGATCCAGGTTTGGGATTCTTCACACCATTGTTTGTGAAACAGCAGCTTGGGGTGTTCAGACAGGTATGGTACATGTGTTGGATTCTCCCCACCATTGTTTGTGAAACAGCAGTTTGAGGTGTTCAGAGAGGTATGATCCAGGTTTGGGATTCTTCACACCATTGTTTGTGAAACAGCAGCTTGGGGTGTTTAGACAGGTATGGTACATGTTGGATTCTTCCCACCATTGTTTGTGAAACAGAAGTTTGAGGTGTTTAGACAGGTATGGTACATGTTGGATTCTTCCCACCATTGTTTGTGAAATAGCAGTTTGAGGTGTTTAGACAGGTATGATCCAGGTATGGGATTCTTCACACCATTGTTTGTGAAACAACAGCTTGGGGTGTTTAGACCAGTATGATCCAGGTGTGGGATTCTTCACATCATTGTTTGTGAATCAGCAGCTTGGGGTGTTTAGACAGGTATGGTACAGGTGTTGGATTCTTCAGACCATTGTTTGTGAAACAAGCAGTGTATGGTGTTTAGACGGGTATGATCCAAGTGTGGGATTCTTCACACCATTGTTTGTGAAACTGCAGCTTGGGGTGTTTAGACAGGTATGGTACAGGTGTTGGATTCTCCACACCATTGTTTGTGAAACAGCAGCGTGGGATGTTTAGACAGGTATGGTCCAGGTGCGGGATTCTTCACAGCATTTTGTGCTTGATCCAAGTGTTGGGTTCTTTGCACCATTGTGGGGAACAGCAGCTCAAGGAACTTAGTGTTCTGCAGATGAAGTAGACAGCAGTGGTGATGTCAATAGTGAGTGGGAAGGTTTCGATGAAGCTAGTGACGAGGGTGATGACATCTTTTCATTATAGCAAAGAAAACTGTGTGATTTCAGACAATAGAGTCTCGACTGAAGGTGACGTTACCTGACAACTTACCTGAAGCTTTGAGGGACGGAGTGGTGTTGTGTCACCTGGCCAATCAGATTCGCCCTCGCTCTGTTGCCAGTATCCATGTTCCTTCACCTGCTGTGGTCAGTGTGTGTGCGTGTATGTGTGCGTGTGTGTGTGTATGTGCATGTGCGTGTGCATGTTTGTGTGTGTGTGTGTGTGTGTACACATGTGCATGTGTGGGTTTGTGTGTGGGTGTGCCCGTGTGTGTGCCTGTGTGTATGTTTGTGTGCAGATGTGCGTATGTCAGTGTGTATATAATGTGTGTACAGATGTGTGTGCACATGTGCCCATATTAAAATGCAATAAAAATAATTAATATTTGTTGGTCTATGGGCAAAACTGGCACTAAACCTTCAAATTAAAAATTGATTTCTTGTGACAAGAGCTGTTTATTTGTTTCATTAACTTTTTTAACAACGGTTTACATCCCTTCATGATAGCTGTGTACAGCACTGTAAACTTCATTAGCGTCACAGTAATGATTGCCTGGGGTTTAATTTATACTGATTTTCACAAAGAGAGAACTGCATTCCATACTGTAACATAACATTGATAAGTATTAAAACATCCAGTGCTCTTGTAGTATGAAGAGCTCATGAACGTCAGCTGAAAACATGTCTGCGTACACTACACATTGCCAGCAGTAACAGCCCTGCAAGCGTAGACGCAATGGGCTGCACAAAGGTTAGGCTGCAGTGTGTGAATCTAGCTAACTTCCGTTTTCTTCTTCTTTGCTTTTAGCCAAAGTTGACGCTGGCAAAATGTCGACGGAATGTGGAAAATTTCCTGGATGCCTGCAGAAAAATTGGTGTTGACCAGGTAAGATTTTTTTTTTTTTAAACGGTATTTGTCTTTTCACACTTAAAGCTGTTTGTGCTTTCTTTGGTCTTTTTTTAATATAAATTTGTGTTTAATTTTTTTAAAATAAATTTGTGTTTAAATCTTTTGTTTCAATGACAAGAAAGCATTTGTTTTTTCCTTTCCTTTTTTTTTTTTTTTTTTTGGTTTGGATTATTTTTATTTTTATTTTAAAGACTGAAAGTATTGACCTTCTTTGTCTCAGACAAACAGCAATATTATGCTCACAAGTCATGACAACTAAAAGTATTGACCTTCTTTGTCTCAGACAAACAGCAATATTATGCTCACAAGTCATGACAACTAAAAGTATTGACCTTCTTTGTCTAAGACAAACAGCAATATTATGCTCACAAGTCATGACAACTAAAAGTATTGACCTTCTTTGTCTCAGACAAACAGCAATATTATGCTCACAAGTCATGTCAACTAAAAGTATTGACCTTCTTTGTCTCAGACAAACAGCAGTATTATGCTCACAAGTCATGACAACTACTGTAATTTCTGGACTACAAGGTGCTTCTGGATATAAGGTGTGTCACTTTGAGAATTGCCTCAAAAGTGAAACGTCTGCCGATAAGGCGCTCCTGAATATATGGCGCAACTTTGGCGATGTGGTAGCTGATGAGCAAAACATGGAGACGTACATCAGACACAAAGGAATATGCTGTAATACGGGAAACAGAAACGTTCAGCTTATTTTGCCATTCACAAAAATTTGAACCGATCAAAGGGTGGCATCATTTTCCAGAGATGAACAGTGCAGCAAACAATAATTGACTGACCCATTTCTCAGCCATGGGAGTTGGTACCGAGATAAGTTGAAATTGAGGCTGTTGCCATTGTTTCTCATTCGGTATATGATACCAACATGCGCTTTGTTTTTGGTTTCATATTCTTCCAACTTGAGTAAATGCTGATGTACGCCAACAGTATAACTATAAGTGTATAATTATGGCCGTTCCAAATCTCACTTCTGGGATCGTGTTCAGTGTTTGTTGCCTGGAAAATATTGATCCATTTGCAAAAGTACGTGTTTCAGTCTGATGTGGTGACTGATTTGGGTTCCAAATAGTCATTATCATTCATCAGAAAAGCAATTATGCCAAATTTCATTTACAAATAAGGCACTAAGGCACAGAGGTCAAATTTTAGGAAAGAAGCATCACATTATAGTCTGAAAATTATGGTACAGTGTTGTAATGCATAGTTTCTGATGTTTGTGAGTTCTGTTGATGTGTTATGTATGCATCACGCATGTATGGATACAAAGGTTTCGGTGGAAGAAGCACCTGAAGAACTTATCCCCACGGTTTTTGTACAGTAATAGGGTAAGGTGTTGGAAAGGTGCTGGAATTTAAGGATAAGGAACAAGAAGAGGAATGACTAAACTTCAGAATCCGCCCAGTGTTTTTGGCAGAATCTACCCAGTGTTTTGACCGAATCTGCCCAGCGTTTTGACTGGAGTAGCTCAGCAAAAGGCCATTATTATTTTTCTGTGCACACTGAACTGTGAATGTTGTATTTTGTGAAAATTGAATTTGGTCTGTTATTTTGTTGTTGGTTCTTTTTGGATCTGTTTAAAAAAAAATCCTTGTGCTTTTCATTTCTCAGTGATTTTTTCCCCTCATTTTTGTCTTGCGCTTTTTTCCTACCTCCATCATGTTCATTCATTGACTGAGTATTCATAGTTTTAGTTGATGATAATATATGTTACACCAAACTAGAATTGTGATTGGTATAATTCAAACATGTACTGTGTGTTAGTATTTATTGTGCGTGTAACTGTAAGTTCGAGTTAGATGCAAAGACATGTAACTGTATTGTGTAAACATTGCTGTGCCATGGACAGATAATGGTTATAGTAACTATTCATGGTTATTAACTATTCCTGTATAACTTGTGTATGTTTAGAAAAGGCTTACATTGATGTGAAAGAATACAATGTGATGTAAAAGAGACTGCCAGCAGTTGTTGTAAAACGAAAGAAAGATCAAAGACACACAAGTTGAGTCCCGATTGCTTTTTATTGGAACTAGACTTGCAGTGAGCTGATTGTTTTTGGCTTTTTTTGTTGCACACCTTTGATATAAAAAGTAACTCTAAGAGTCTCATGCAGCTTGTGTGTTTTTGATCATGTATGGATGTCTTGTACGCTGTAAGTGAAAGTGATATGAGCGTGTTGATGTGCCCTAAAATGTAGAGTGATGTCTGTGCAAATGAGGAATGAAGCGATTTGAAACGAGGTTCTCTGGTTTTGCCTGTGGATGCTGCAGTCTTAGACTGGTATGGGTGGCCACCCTCTGGACTGACTCGGCTGTTGACTTGTCAAACTTCTTTCCCCAGGAGCTAAGAGTAAACATTCACACAGAAAGGGAATGAGTGGTGCTCAGCTGGCGTCACACAGTCAAGATAAATGATACAACAGCAAAGAGCTTAAGTGCCTAGTAACAGATTTTCCATACAGTTATGGCACATATATGTTTATTCCAATTGGGACATTAAGTTTCACCTGGCATACAAGAAGTGCAAGGTGTGGCAAGTTAGAAAGTTCTTGAAGAATACTTGAGTTGCTTTTTCTAGTGTTATGTTTGGCGCCAGAATGTAGTGAAGTCTTCCGCAGTGAACTGCTGAACCAGCCAGCAGCAGTCAAGTGTGTAGCTATACATGTCAGTGGGAAAGCTGTTGGCCACAAAGGAAACAGGTACTTGTGGTCTTAGTGGAGGTGAGGTTGAGGTGTTTTGTGGAGGAAAAGTTTTGTTGGACAAAAAGTCACGAGTTCAGTGATTTGAGGGAATACCATAAACAGTTGAGCTCAGTGATGTGAGAGGATACCATAAAAAGTCATGAAATCAGTGATGTGAGAGGATACCATAAAAAGTCATGAAATCAGTGATGTGAGAGAATACCATAAAAAGTCCTGAAATCAGAGATGTGAGAGAATACCTTAAAAAGTCATGAAATCAGTGATGTGAGAGAATACCTTAAAAAGTCATGAAATCAGAGATGTGAGAGAATACCTTAAAAAGTCATGAAATCAGTGATGTGAGAGAATACCATAAAAAGCCACAAGTTCAGTAATGTGAGAGAATACTAGTGATTCTGATGAACCCCAAATTGGTCATGATTTGGGAGGATGTGGCATGACAAGCTGTGATTTTGGTGGAACGGACATTAAGGATATTGGAGTTGAGCGGTTTCTTAATGAACCAGGTAGTGTGAAGATCTTTGACAGTCATTACTCACAGCAGGAAGCAGACTGTAATTTGGGTTTGTGACACCTTGAAGAAAATTCACCCGGCATTTAGTGAAAGGCAGTGGGGGACTTGTGACGAGGGGGGTTGAAATCCAGGAACCATTTTGTGTTGAGAGGGTCATGCCTAGAGGTTGGTCGCCCAGCAGCGAGACTTGCGCGTCTGATGCTCATGAGCTTTGATCCATGCTGATCTGACAGCAGCAAGTTGCTTGTGAACTGGCTTGACCCAACCGCTGTCCGTCTGCCCTTCATTCTTGAAACTGGTTTGATGTTGTCATTAAAAAATAAATTAAAAAATCTAGAGACTCTTTGCCATACCTTGTTTGTGTATTGATTGTCAACTCGCCTCCTGTTGTGATAAATATGTGATGCCTTTGCCATTTTTTTTTTCTTCTTTCTTTTTCTGTTCTTCATCTGCGATCTAACTTGAGGTGAATGGACTGGGTGGTAGTACGGGCTTTTGACGTAGGCCTGGGGGGGGGGGTATCGGGAGGGTGGTCAGTAGCCTCTGGTCACGATCAATAGCCTCTGGTCACGATCAATAGCCTATGGTCAGTGTTAATAGCCTCAGTGTCAGTAACCTCTAGTCAGGGTCAGTAGTCTCTGGTCAGGGTCAGTAGCTTCTAGTCAGGGTCAGTAGTCTCTGGTCAGGGTCAGTAGCCTCTTGATAGTGTTAGTAGCCTTTGATCAGGGTCAATAGCCTCTGGTCAGGGCCAGTAGCCTCTGTTTAGGGCCAAAAGCCTCTTGTTAGTGTCAGTAGTCTTGATAGTGTCATAGTTGATAGTGTCAATAGCCTCTGGTCAGTGCCAATAGCCTCTGGTCAGGGTCAGTAGCCCCTGGTCAGTATCACTAGCCTCTGGTCAGGGTCAGTAGCCTCTGGTCAGGGTCAGTAGCTTCTGGTCAGTATCAGTAGCCTCTGGTCAGGGTCAGTAGCCTCTGGTCAGGGTCAGTAGCCTCTGGTCAGGGTCAGTAGCCTCTTGACAGTGTCAATAGCCTCTGATTAGGGTCAATAGCCTCTTGACAGTGTCAGTAGCCTCTGGTCAGTATCAGTAGCCTCTGGTCAGGGTCAGTAGCCTCTGGTCAGTATCAGTAGCCTCTGGTCAGTATCAGTAGTGTCAGTAGCCTCTGGTCAGTATCAGTAACCTCTGGTCAGGGTCAGTAGCCTCTGGTCAGGGTCAGTAGCCTCTGATCAGTATCAGTAGTATCAGTAGCATCTGGTCAGTATCAGTAGCCTCTGGTCAGGGTCAGTAGCCTCTGGTCAGTATCAGTAGCCTCTGGTCAGGGTCAGTAGCCTCTGGTCAGTATCAGTAGCCTCTGGTCAGGGTCAGTAGCCTCTGGTCAGTATCAGTAGCCTCTGGTCAGTATCAGTAGCCTCTGGTCAGGGCCAGGCAAAAACAGGTGATAGGGTAGTTTTTGATGTTTTGTTTTAGAAATCGATGGTTTTGGTTTGGTTTTGCACAGTTTTATTTTCTCACCTTTATTTTGGCAATTTGTATCGCTTTAATTAAAGCATATCCAGTTTGATTGTACAGGAACTGCTGTAGTGCATGACAGTTACGCTAGTGTGTGCATCATCATTCACCGTGCTCAGTTTCCCAACAGACTGGTTCAGTTTCTGCCACCTTGGTGTCCTAGTTTTTTCTTTTTCTTTTCTTTTCATATTTTCACTAACAATAATAATGGCCTGTCAGTCTTAGGGCATGGATTGAATGCTACAATACAATTCAAAATGGTTTAAATTTTTTTTTTTTAGTGGTTGCATGAGAAGCACTTGAAGCAATGATTTCTTTTTGGATTTTTGGCTTGAAAACGCTTGTCACCAGTTCTAACTGTTTCTGTGGTGCTGTTGAATGATTGGGTGGTTTATTTAGACTGGATGACAGCACCAAGGTAATGTTGCTACTAATTGATTTTTTTCTTTCTTTCTTTTTTTCAAGTAAACCTTTTTACTAATTTGATTATTGGCAAATAAACCTTAGTGCTAATTTTATTATTTGCACAGTTATTTCAGAATTTTTCCTCGAAAAAAATTGTAGGGTAAACAGCGACAACCGTAGGAAACCTCTGCAGATTGCTAATGCTTGATGTCAAGTTGGCAGAATTTGTACCAAGCAGAAAGTAACACAGACACTTAGTGATAGCTGTAGGTGCTGTGTTGTGTGATGTGCTGATGCAGACATATCAAGTGAGGTTGACGTGTCAGTGAACAGGAAGGCCCATAGGTGTTGAGCCCTTCTGCCTTGTTCTCTTGATTTCAAGTTGGCAGAATTTGTACCAAGCAGAAAGTAACACAGACACTTAGTGATAGCTGTAGGTGCTGTGTTGTGTGATGTGCTGATGCAGACATATCAAGTGATGTTGACGTGTCAGTGAACAGGAAGGCCCATAGGTGTTGAGCCCTTCTGCCTTGTTCTCTTGATGTCAGGTTGGCAGAATTTGTACCAAGCAGAAAGTAACACAGACACTTAGTGATAGCTGTAGGTGCTGTGTTGTGTGATGTGCTGATGCAGACATATCAAGTGATGTTGACGTGTCAGTGAACAGGAAGGCCCATAGGTGTTGAGCCCTTCTGCCTTGTTCTCTTGATGTCAAGTTGGCAGAATTTGTACCAAGCAGAAAGTAACACAGACACTTAGTGATAGCTGTAGGTGCTGTGTTGTGTGATGTGCTGATGCAGACATATCAAGTGATGTTGACGTGTCAGTGAACAGGAAGGCCCATAGGTGTTGAGCCCTTCTGCCTTGTTCTCTTGATGTCAAGTTGGCAGAATTTGTACCAAGCAGAAAGTAACACAGACACTTAGTGATAGCTGTAGGTGCTGTGTTGTGTGATGTGCTGATGCAGACATATCAAGTGATGTTGACGTGTCAGTGAACAGGAAGGCCCATAGGTGTTGAGCCCTTCTGCCTTGTTCTCTTGATGTCAAGTTGGCAGAACTTGTACCAAGCAGAAAGTAACACAGACACTTAGTGATAGCTGTAGGTGCTGTGTTGTGTGATGTGCTGATGCAGACATATCAAGTGATGTTGACGTGTCAGTGAACAGGAAGGCCCATAGGTGTTGAGCCCTTCTGCCTTGTTCTCTTGCTGTCAGGTTAGCAGAATTTGTACCCAACAGAAGGTGACACAGACACATGGTTATAGATAGATATGTGATGTGTTGTGTGATACGCCAGCGCAGACATACCAAGTGACGTTGACATGTCAGTGAACTGGAAGGCCCATAGGTGTTGAGCCCTTCTGCCCTATTCTCTTCAGGTCAGGTTAGCAGAATTTGTACCCAGCAGAAGGTGGCTAGTAAACACAAACCCTACTCTCTCGTGACCAAGGGGGCAGAATTTGTAGGAAGTGAATTGCGCATAATAGTTATACATGGCACAACACTGCACATACAGCAAGTCAGGATGATGTAAAGAACAGGAAGGCCCATAGGTGCTCTGCCCTGCTTGCTGGATCCAGGTCAGGTGGGTATGAGTAGAACAGGCAAACGTTGTAATTAATTGACACGCTTGGCCTAGTGATGTGTAATGAACAACTGTGCATAGTCAAGTGACAGACTTATTCTTGGTGAACAGGAAGGCCCATAATTGGTTAGGTCTGTTGGAATGGTGAGATGATGTTGGCAGACTTACTCGGAGCAGAAGTGGTTACATGCATTGGTAAAAGGAGTGAAATACACTGGTACAGACATGTCAATCAGACTGGCATCAGGTTGAAAAGAAGGACTCATAATCACTCATAATCACTGAGTTGTGTGACACACTCCGTAAAGGTATATAGGTACAAACCGTACAATAAATACAAACACAAACATTTGTGTTGCATTTTTTCTGTCTTCAGTTTACATTTGAACTGATTCTGGTTTTGTATGATCAGTTTGATTACATTGTTTTCCCCCCTTAGTTTTTATATATATTTTTTTTTATAGTTAATGTGTGCATAGAGCTGGTTTAGTATTGTTTGTATTTAATGAAAAAAAGCCACCTTCCATTTCCATGGAAGAAGTGTGAAAACTTAGGTTGAGATTATTTGGAAAAACAACAGACTGTAGTGATATAATTATTTATACTCCCCTTTTTATTTACCCCCCCCCCCCCCCCCCTTTTTTTTTTTTTTTTTTTTAGATTGCCTTAATGGGGGTGGGGTGGGGGAGCAGTGGCAGAATTACATTACTGACCCTTGCAAATCATATAGCATTGTTGGCATCACTTAAGAATTTTGCCAGGACAGTGCTTTCATGCCTGTGGCCCACAGGACCTTGGTTTTTCATCTGATCTCTTGAGGGACTAAGATGTTACGCCTGCCACCTGTGGGGAGGATGGTAGGAGTGGTGTGGGGGGGGGGGGTGAATTGGGTTGTAGACCTGCAGCCTCACTTACAAGTCTGGTGCCTTAGCGGCTGAACATCCATGCCCTGAATACTAAAGATCTGGACTTGGATTCGAACCAGCAACAACAGTCGTAAGTCCAGTGCCTAAACTGTTTGGCGGCTTGCTCCCTCAGCCTGTTTAATTTAATACTACAGATCTGAAGTGGGATTTGAACCAGCAACAACAGTCTTAAGCCCAGTGCCTAAACCGTTTGGCTGCTCCCTCTGCCTGTTTAATACTATAGATCTGATAACCAGGTTTGCTTTGTGTGGGCATGGTATGCACCAGGTTGATGAGCGGATGACCAGGTTTGCTTTGTGTGGGCATGGTATGCACCATGTTTTGTTTTTCCAGACCGACCTTTGCACTGTGGACGACATTGTGGAAAGTCTGCGGCTATCTCGCATAGCTGCTACAGTTGTGCGGCTTGGGACATTCCGACGCATAACCCCCACCGACTACAGAACGGCTCACTTCTGCATCTTTGTTTTTCTCTCCACTGTCGCTTTGCTCATCTTACAGAAGTTGTACATGATGTAGATACCCAGCTTGCCAGCTGCTGATGTTTGTGAAGACTGGAGAAACGACACAAGCTGCGCCTGGATGTAGCTGCCACCTGTTGAAACAGTCTTATGGTTTTAGTGACTATTTTCCTTTTTTGAAGATGTGCATGGTTTCGGGAACGAAACTTGTTCATTGACGGAGCGTCAGAAACTGTTAAGAATGTGATTGGGATATAGGGATGTTGTTAACAGAAGTTTCATTGTGTTCCTTGTTTATATTGAGGAATCCTAATCGTGGTCTTACAGAGGAGTGCACCTGTAAGCCACCATCTCACTGTGTCTGGCATCTTCACTGTAAATGTTTTTTTTTTAAATTCCTGTTGTTAATGTACAGGGATGACCCTTTGCTGTTGACATGACGATCACCCTTTGCAGGTGGAGTTTGTTTGAAATCCAGTTACCAGTTAACTGTTGTTAAATTAAAATAATCCAGGCTGACAGAACTATTCGATATTGTATAGCTGGCTTCTGTAATTATCATTGTAGCTTTTAAGGTGCTGAGCAATATCGTTAAAGTCAAACAAGTTTCTGCTTGCGGTTTTACACACACTACAATTCCATTTCTCGTCAGTGATATCAGCAAACATACAGTTTCAGTGACGTGCGAGTTTCCTTTTTTGCAATACATGCTTAAAGAATTCTGTGATCAGTTATGGACGGACCAGGACTTTACATTCCATATTGTGCCAAGATTTACATGTGATTTTTTTCTTCCTCTTCTTTCACCCCACTTTGATAAAAAGCATTTGCTCTTACATTTCCACCACTGTTTTAGTAATCACACAAAGCAGTCTGAACTGTCCGACATTTTTCAGCAGTTGCTGTGTGCTGTGGAGTTTTGCTGGCTGTGTTACCATAGCGTGTCTAAATATTTTGATGAAGTTGTAATTGCACTTCTGTGCTTGTTTCTCTTTCATCTGAGAGTTGCCTGACAGTTTTTTTTCTTCTTCTGATACGACTGTAAAGGTAGATAGATGGATAGGGTCATGGCTGTATGTTGAGCTACTTTTTTTGTATATATATATATATATATATATGAACATGTGTGTAATAAATACTTTTTGTTTAAAATCACATTGTAGATTTATAAAAACTCCCACACTTTTGCTGGACAGCACTCCCCCTTACAGATACGCTGAATCTGGGAATTTTATGCCATCTTGTTGTTTTTCTTTGATTTTGTCAGTTTTGTGAGTGTATATATATATATATATATATATGTTAAGCACAAGCTGGACTTTTTGTTGTGTCTTGTGAATTTAGATATATCGTGACCTCTGTTTATTCATGAGGAGAGTGTTGTGATAAGTTTCAGTGCTGTTATGAGAAAAGTATTGTGATCAGTTTCATTTCCGCTTATTCATGAGGAAAGTGTTGTGATAAATTTCACATGTTTGTTAAACTGTACAGTTTTGCTGTGTTCTACATGTTCGTGGACCTCAAAATAATGCCTTTCACATTAAAGGGAGGGTTGATTTTTGCAGGGATATTGGTCATATCTTTGTCATAAATGCTGGGTTTTTTGTTTTTGTTTTTGTATATGTTTGCTTTGACATTACTGTGTAATGCATTCTGTCTCGGGCACTAGAAAGTGTCAAATGCTGCTTCGTACATGATGGGTGCATGTCTCGCAACCATCAGGTTATTTTGAGGCGCACCAGCAAGCTTGTGTAAAGTGGACATTGAAAAATTGCACAGTTATACAATGTTGAATGGCTGTGTCTGCTCTGTGCTGTATTCGTGTGTGCCTGACATGTGTGTATCTCACTGGTATGTTTGGTATACCATAGGTTATTTTGAGGTCCGCCAGCAAGCTTGTGTAAACTGGACGTTGAAAAATTGCACAGTATACAATGTTGAATGGCTGTGTCTGCGTGTATTCGTGTGTGCCTGACGTGTGTATCTCACTGGTATGTTTGGTATACCATTTTTCTTTGTTATTCCCAGTGACTTTGACATTGCTATTGTGAACAGATTGTGCACAGAAACCTTTTTCATGGCCTAAAAGTAAAGTTTAAAAAATTTAAATCAAAAATAGGATAAACCTTTAAAGAAAGGCCAGAAAATTGGCCTGTCAAAGTTCTGAGGAACAATACAAGAATAGAGCCAGCGCAACATGACACATGTTCCGTCAATATTTTCTTTCCGCTTGGTGAAAAGCAAGCATCTGGCTGTGGCTTGTGGAACACCGACTTGTTCCAGATTCGAGTTCTTTATTTGAGCTTTCTGTAAGTAAACATGGTGCTTAACGTCCACAGAAACCGTAAGGCTTATTAGGGACGGGATCTTTCTGTTTGCATTGTCACATTTTCATGGCTGTTTGCGTCACCCCAGGAGCAGATCTGCGTGGCGGCGGACATCATGGACGAACGAGGGGCACAGCGGGTGGCCATCACCGTGGCCGCTCTGGTGGCCATCGGAACCAACCCCCGCCAGTCGGCCGTATGACATCTAGGGGAGCTGCTAGGGGGCGTTGCCTGCCTGCTTGTCATCCTGGTCCTTCTTCGTGATGCCACCCAGCAGATGGGCCTTCCCGTTCTGCCTGACGACTGAGGCAGGGGGCGCACCATCGCCCACCAGGGTTGACAGGCTTTCTTGTGGTATTGTTACAGCTGGTTCGCTGGTTGGGTTCACCGCTCAAAGCCGATTGGTTCCTTGAGGTTAATGAACATTTTGAAGCTGACTGTTCATAATACGTAATTATTCAACAATTTTAAAAACACACACACACCAGAAGGTTTAGTGCAGTTATTTGAGTTGACAGACTGTTATTGTTGTTCTTAAAAAGTTAAGTGAGACGATTTTGTACTGTTGTAGGGAAAGTTTTAACAGCGAAAGATAAAAGGCTGAGCTGAAACATCTTGGAAATGTAAGCTCTTGTTTCTGAAATAAACTTTTAAACTGCTTGTTTTGAAAGTGTGTTGGATAGCGGGTGATTTTGTGAAATACTGCCGTTTTGTTTGATTTTCAGTTTTCGTACTTTCGCTGAAAGTCAACCAGCCAAACAGGACAGGAAAACCTTTTTTCTGTATTTGAAAAGGTAGGTAGAGCCAGGTGTGCTTTAGGCACGTGTGGAAACTTTTGGAGTTCATGTTTAAGTGGTAAATTTCCATAGCGTGTTTTGTGGTCAGCTTCTTGGCTAACCTTTTCCAGTTGGCTAAAAGAGCTTCTTGGCTAACCTTTTGCAGTCGGCTAAAAAAGCTTCTTGGCTAAGCTTTTGCAGTCATCTAAAAGAGCTTCTTGGCTAACCTTTTCCAGTCGGCTAAAAGAGCTTCTTGGCTAACCTTTTCCAGTTGGCTAAAAGAGCTTCTTGGCTAACTTTTTTGAATCGGCTAAAACAGCGTTTCTGCCACTACTGCCTGTAAAAACCCACCGGAGAAGACGGATGACAATGTAAAAGTAGTCTGTTAGGAATCAGACCTTTTTTTTTTTTTTACAGACTCAGTTTAGCATTCAGGAAAGTTTGGATTGAAGCGACTAGTTTCAAGAGCGTTGACTTTTTGCCAACAACTTCCCCTATACAGGTACTGCAGTGCTGTTACAGAAGACAGGTCATGTAGGCGTGGGAATTGTCAGCTCATTGGCTGAATTTGGCTAGAAAGCCATTTGTGATCAGCTAACAAAACAACAACAGAAAACCCACACAAATTTATGGATGAAAATGCATCTGCGTGTGGACTCAAAGACAGACAAACATGCCGTAGTCTTGAACTGGATGTCTGTCCTTGCGGTATGAGATGAGAGGACATTTGCACCCATCTGTCCTCACTTTTCAGATTCTGTTTTCTGTCATTGTTTTGGGAGAGAGGACCCCCTTGCCCCACATTCCAATTGTTACAGCCACTGTATCTTTGAGAGACAATTCACACACCTGCGTGATAGGATGGGTTCACCCCTGGACACTGCAAATGCCAAACGTCGCACTGCAGTATGTTTCCAGTGTACAGTAAGACCAACAGTACCAACATTGATGCATCTGTCGGTGTTGTTCCATCATCATATGTGGGTGGGTGGGTGGAAACAGCCTGGAGGGGTATGGTGGCAAAGAGTTCAGTGCTTGGCTAGTCTTTGGATCTGAACAGGTAGAATTGGACAGCATAATGATAATGCCACTTCACTTGAGGTGAACTGCGCGCGCAAACAAGCACCTTTCGGTCACCGTTAGTCATCAAGATCAAAGCGGTGGACGAGAAGTGTGATAATCAAAAGAGCAAACCTGATGTGCATCACTTCTTACTTCCCAGCATGCGTGCTGTCGCTTTAAGATGTAGAAAAAAGATGTGTTCAACTTGTGTCCAGTTTATTCAGAAACAGTCTCACATATCTGGAAGTAAAGAAGGCATGTTAGAAAAAGAAGTAGGCGTGACATGGAGTGTTTCATGCAGCTTACTGAATATCAGAGGACTTTCGTGTTTGTTCAAGCCTTCGTTTTGTATGACTTGCGTTCTTTGTACATTTGTCCACTTCATGTATTTATTTTTCACAAAAGTATCACATTACATACATGCATATATCATAAGCTGCCATTTCTTGCGACTACGCCGAATGCCTCCCAGGGGTGGTTTTGGGTTAATCAGAGAGCTTCTGCAAAAAACTTTGACAATTTGGGAACTGTCTCATTTACTCAGTCTGCCCCCCCCCCCACCCACCCACCCCAGCGACTGGCATTGCTGAGCATAATAATGACTCTCCCAGTTTCGTTTGCTTGCTCTTTGTTGTGTTTGTTTCTTTTATGAATTCGATCGCATTTTTTAAAACTTTATAACGCATCCGCTGACCTTTAACTCAGTTTGCACTGCTGCAGCACACAGATATCTTCATGCAGCGTTTGCTGCGCAGTGAAGCGGTGCTGGTGTATGCGCTGGAAAGTGCAAGCTGCAGTTTGTGACAAGTTTACTCTGTCCTCAGACCTCGAAAGGGTGGACAGTCAGAGTAAACAAAACCAGCATCAAATGGTGCGGCTGTGTTTTTATCTCGCACCACAAATTTCTGATGAGAGGCAAATTAAGGGAGGGGGTGGAAACCCTTGCTGCAAGGTCTTGGCAAAGACGCGTGTAGAAATTGATGACATGGTCTGTTGGGCACAGCAGTTGATGATGTGGTCTGTTGGGCACAGCAGTTGGTCTGTTGGGCACAGCAGTTGACAGTGTGGTCTGTTGGGCTTAGCAGTTGACAACGTGGTCTGTTGGGCACATCAGTTGACAATGTGGTCTGTTGTGCTCATCAGTTGACTATGTGGTCTGTTGGGCTCAGCAACTGACGATGTGGTGTGTTGGGCTCAGCAACAGATGACATGGTCTGTTGGACTCAGCAGTTCGCGATGTGGTTTGTTGGGCTCAGCAACTGACATCGGTGTCTGTTGAGCTCAGCGACTGACGACATGGTCTGTTGGGCTCAGCAGTTCGCGATGTGGTCTGTAGGGCTCAGAAACTGACGACGTGGTCTGTTGGGCTCAGCAACTGACGACGTTGTCTGTTGGGCTCAGCAGTTCACGATGTGGTTTGTTGGGCTCAGCAACTGACGACGTTGTCTGTTGGGCTCAGCAACTGACGATGTTGTCTGTTGGACTCGGCAGTTTCCCACCCCACCTGTCCTTGGCCAAGTGGGCCCTTTAAATCTGAAGCTGGTGTGTGGGAACCCCACATGGTGGGTTGTTTGACCCGTGCCCCTGCCCAAACCTTTGCAACGGTTTCATGCCCATAGAAGGCCTTGTGGGAGGAGTGGAAGACATATGATGCAGTCATGTGATATGCAAATGACCTTTCTTGGCAACGAGGGACGCTCACCTTCTTCAGGAACCAGTGTATAAGTCTTGCGTCTGTGGATCAACATTAATTTACTTACTTACTTTGGATCAACACAGGAAGAACTTTCTTGTAAATTCTTGTTAACTGTTTAGGGCCATAATTTCATCCAAACCACAGTCAGATTCATGAAAAATTAAAATACTTGGCTCCGGCTTAGAGTAAGACTGTCAGTGAGCTTAATGTGAAAAAAAGAAAGAAAAAAGAAGAGTCAGGCAAATTCTTGCAAAGGTGAGGATTCTTGTCTGCTGGGAAAACCTGTTTCTTGTATTGAAAATTTCTTGTATTCAGGCAAAGTCTTGTGAGGGTAAAAAGGAACACCAATTTTAATAGTGAAGCCCAAAACGTGCGCAAATATTTGGGGTGACCCCCTTTCTCAAAGCAACACACACATTTTCATGGCAACCCCCCTTTTTCAAAGCAACAACCCGATAGGTAAAAGATGATAAATGAAAAATGTCTGCTTATCCTGTTTCAGTTGCTGGTGCTTCAACGCTTCCACTTTCAGTTTCTTTGGCAGTTCCAGACATGCCAGCACTGTCAATTGATTTGGGACAAATAGACAGTTTTCATTCATCATTGTTTACTTGTCTGGTCGTTGCTTTGAAAAATGGGGTTGTCATGAAAATGTGTACCTTTTGTGTTGTCCTATTAAAACCAGCATTTTATTTTTTAAATTATTTTTTATTAACCTCTTGTATGTTTGGAGCCTGTTCCAGAATGCTAGCAGTCAGTTTGTTTCAGATTTAAAAACAAAACAAATTGTTGTTGGAAATGTTTCTGACTCTAAAAAAAAATCCTTCTGCTGAAGCAACCAAGTCTGCCATGTGATCTTGATTGTATATTTGGATGCAACTGTATATATATATATTTGTACATTGACAATGTCAATTCTGCGCACAGACTTGGTTCGCACCACCGGCATCATCTGTGTTCTGCTCCTCCCACACGCAAAAATATGTTCTGCTTTTTTGTTGTTGTTATTTTTGGAAGGAATTTGAGTTTAATTTTGTGTGTACTTTTGTTCCAAGATGAACATTTTGTATTATAATGCTCATTTGTGCAATACTAGTTTTTAACAGTTTGATTTCCCATTTTGTCTAACCAAAAATGTACAGACATAAATATGTTTTACTAAGTACACGGTTTAGATCATATTTTCAGTTTTAGCAGCTGACTTTGTTAAACATCATCCTAAAGAGCACCATAAAGACATGAAAATAGATTTCTTTGTGAGTGTTATAACAAACTTTGTTGAAAGAAGAAGAATCACAACCATTTTGCCAACACTGATATAATCACTTGTCATGGTATAGTTTGCATCGATACATGAACTCTGTGTAACAAGACCAAATGATTTTTATTTGTAACACTAACAGAACAGGTTCTTTTTCTGAAAGGGAAACCTGTAAGTCTTGAGAATCTACATACTCTTTTAGTGGATTATGTTTTTAAAATGTCAAAATGTCCTGTCATTTTAGTGCTCACACAACCTGTTCTTTTCCTAACATTGTTGAGATCACAAATGGAAGAGAATGTCAAGATTTAGTGTCATTGGTTGTAACATTACATTTCATCGAGAGCCGCACGGCATGCTAACGTAATGTTTGTATTTTTAAGTTAGTTCCTCAGGAAGATGTTTTATTTGTGTTTGAAGCCAATAGGACATGCACAGAAATATTTTCCAGCAAATTTTCTTTAATAGCACAAAATAAAAGATTCTTCTTCTTGTATAGATTTGTATTTGGTACCTTTATTCACACAACTTATGGCAGTAAGGAGACTGGTAATGTGATCTTTTGTTGATCAAGTTTGACAGGGACATCAACAGAATTTCACGTGCAGTATCATTTCTTGTAGATCCATCATACTTAACATTTGAGTTTTTACAGGGTGTATTATGAAGAGATCACATTATTCTGATTTCATCCACATGTTTGTTTCTTATGTCGTACATTTTAGTTTTGCTCTTCACCTCAGTGTTTTGATTCAGAATCTCAGTTTACAGGGTACTTAATTCACCGGTTAATAACAAGTGAATCAAAGAAGAGCAGCAGATAAATTACATAGGGAACAGTCTTGTGAAAACTGGATTTTAAATTTGATGCAACCTTGTTTCACAAATAATCCCAAATTCCATTCTAAACTAACTCAGAATGTTAGAGGCAACATCATTGAAAAGAACTTTCTTCGTTTTTTTGGACCTGTGAAATTGGCTGTACATTTGGTGGAGTCCCCACTTTTCTGGTAAATTTTGTCTAGCACAAAAATAACCACACCTAACTGATTTGTGTACGTCACTTTTCTTGCCTTTTATTTTTAGTGGCATTTTTTAAAACAGTTCATTTTCTTTTCTTTTTTCTTTTTTTCACAATCACACTGTCTTTGTGGTACAACCAAAAAAAAAAATTCATTTTTATTTTCTGTTGGACCATACTGTTTTATTGTCATTATCCTTTGCCCTCAAGGATATTCCGTCAGTTACATTAAAAAATCCAATTGTTCAGCTGTGTTTACAGTGAAACTGTAAACCGTCAAACCCAGCAATAGTGGTGAAACACTGTGGTTGCTTGTGGAATGACGAGTTGGGCAACATCTCAAGCGGATGAGAGAGACTAGCTCGACAGTTTAACCTGAAACTAGCCAGAACAGTGGTTGAAGAGTGCCACATTTAGGGTACAGACATAGGCCTAAAGCCTTAGGAAGGACAGGCACATGAGAACCTTATTCCTCTAGCAGCTCCGTGAATAAACTACAAACTCGTAGCGGCCTAGAAGCCTTGACCCCCGCCTGGTTTAAGCGTAATGTTTCTCCCTCAGCGGATGGTTAAGGTTTCTGTGGCAGCCGCGAGCGTTTCGTGTGGGTCATTTCCACATTTCGGTGACACCCCTTCCTGGCTCATCACCTGATGACTCTGTGAAGAGGTGGCGCATTTTTGATTGGACCATTCATTGTGTGTTTATTTTCCACGGTATTGTGCTGTTTGAGAATTTCATCGGGTGCTTCCGATTAGCGTAGATTTTTTTTCCTGCCCTTCTGTTGGTTACCTGTAGGCGAGTTTTGTTTACCCCCAGCTTAAACATAGTCCTGTTCTCTCTCTCCAGCAGAAAAAGGTTGGATGTTCTTTCTCACCTATTTTTTTTTGCTGGAAAGATCAAAGCAGTTTTTCCTTGTATGACGTTACGGAGTTGAATTTAATTGAATGATGTTCTGGTTTGAGTTTGGCTTGAGTTGAGCTGTTTTAGTGTTGAGCAGTTAGTATTTGGAACTTTCCATGCCTGTAAAGGTAAGATTTCCTGTCACTCTCATCCATGTGGTGATTGTTTTTCGTAGCTCATTGCACATCGGTGTCATTTTCTCTATGGTAAAAGACAGTGACCTGTCCGTCATGGAATATTAATCTGGTCTGTGTGTGTAAATCGTTGTGGATGTTTTCCATGTAAACTGTAATGCACGTGGCAGCCACCTTACCATTGCCTTGTAAATTTGTCTTTGTATTTGCCGTCATGTCCCAGTATCAGTTCATGATGATGTGACCCAGGTGATTGGTGGGCGTAAAACAACAACAATCAGTCAGTCAATCTCAGTAGCACAAGACGTTGGTGGTGATAGACCGGGGGCAAAACTCGGCGAACAAACTTGCAATGCATCATTCATCACTCTGCATATTATTATTAAAAGTGGGTAAATCACACGAAACAGTAACTACTCCTCTGCCCCTTTTTTAACTGAAGGAAATATTTTAATCCTACTGAAAACATAAACAAGCAGGGTGAAAAACAAAGTGGACAGAGGGGGGGGGGGGGGGGGGGTTGTCATGTTTAAAAAAAAAATTCTCACATGGGATATAAAAACAGCTGTCCACTTTTCAAACAGCCGCCAGAAGCACGTCGCTTGTACAGGCATTTTTTTTTTTACATGGATCCTGTTGGGTACTGCTTGAACATTTATTCCATACCACGCTACCAGCCAGCACTTTACAAATTTTCAGGTAGGGATGAACATAGATCGGAAACAGCAACAAAACTGTATACTTATCTACACGTTTGTCAACTCCAGTTTCATGGCACGGGTGCTGTTTCCACACTGCAGTCTCTCGTAACATTGCGTCATGAAGGAATTGTCTTTAGATTGAATCACATCCACAGTCTGCAGCTGAAGGCGTTGCTTTCATCACAGTCGCCCTCCTCCACTCCCTCCCCTAGATCCAAAATGCTGCTGAGTCTGAAGTTGCTGACATTTAAATAAGGGAGAGTTTGTAAGAGAATGCGTGGTCATTCTTCACCCAACAGGTCCGTAGAATTACCAGACCCAGCAAATTAGGTCCTCTTTTGCGCAAAATGGGTCCCGTTTTCTCATCTGATGTCAACGCTGCTATTCTGAGGCTGCTGTTTTTCATCTTCCGGGAGTTTATACTAGCTTGCTTCAGGACTTTCATTTCTGAGGTTACGGTAATCTCTCCATCAGACTGTGAAGTTAAGATTATTTTTCCATCAGACTGTACAGTTCTCACCTATCATGTGTAAAAATGTAATCAGTCATCTCCTTTGGATCTACTGTTGATCGTCATGTTTTGAATGAAATGCTCCCATTGATGTTGCTCATGCTTGTTGTAGTCTGCCAGCACATGTAGTTGCATGTGAGGCAATGGTGCAACATCACCTCCCTGTGAAATGCACTTCTTCTGGAGATGATGACAACCCCTTGTTCTAAACATATTAATTAAACTGACTAACTCAAACTTATTTAGTTTCAATCATTCACATTAGTGTTATTGTTCTTGAAGCTCACAAAAATATTTTCAAGCACTGTTGCTATCTGTATAGTTTTAGCCAGTTTTATCGAGGGAGTTATATTACAACAGCAGCCGTTTTAAAAACTTACATTAAATTGAGCTCTTATTCTTAAGGATGCGTCTGCAATGACCTTTATGCTGTTTCTGTTATCACAAACAGGAATGTTTGTATTGTGCTGTACCTACGTTTTCCTTTTTACACACATATATATGTATGTTCAGGTGAATCCATGTCTGTGGGATCATATGCAAACTATATACATGTCTGTGTATATATTATGCAAATCTTTCACCATTTCTGACATTTGCTGCTCTTTCTGAAGTGAATTTGGAGGTGTGTGCGTGTGTGTGTGTGTGTGGTCTTCACTTGGGTTTGTGTGTATGATGTACATGCTACCATTCCCCTTTCATGTCTTGTATCTTCTAAGGCCTGCTATCATTTCCATATCATCAACTGCAAATGTTGTCCCCATTTGTCAGACACTTACTGTTCTTTCTCATGTGAATGATCCTAAGTGTTTGTTGTTCATTGCATTACACAAGTACAGCTGCCAGTAGATGTCGTTTTCGGAATTGGTGTTGATGTTCTGGTCTGTGTACTGTCTGTTACAAATCAGAACTGCCGAATATGGTTTTTGTGTTCAGCCTGTGTTTGACTTAACTGACTGTGAAGTCTGTAAGTGGTCATCCTGGGCGATGCCATTACAATACAAATACCACAGTGACATCATTACAATGCAAATACCACAGTGATGTCATTACAGTACAAATACCACAATGATGTCATTACAGTACAAACACCACAGTGATGTCATTGCAACACAAATCCCAGGTAATCAGGCATGTGTCACACCCATGCAGTTTCATGACAATCATTGTGTAAGGCAGACGTAGAGTACGCAGTCAGTCAGTGACCTCAGGTGAAGAATAATTTGTACATTGTGACACTAATCGGGCATTACCTTAGAATAAAAAATTAAAATTCTGAAAACCGCGACAACTTCATTACAGTGCTAGCGTGTATCAGTTAGTGAGGCAGGAGCAGCTGAATTGAAAATACTATTGAACTAAAGGTATACTATAAGTTAGGTTTCTAGATCAGTGAATAAAAAAGTTCACAGGTATAGCTCTCATTTGGTTTCTGTATTTGTACCCCCCTGCCTATATGTGTGTGTCTCTCTCTCTCTCGTTCCTCAACAGAAAACTAGAGAGGTTAAATTTAAAGCCAAAATGTGTTACAAGAACCCGTTCTGTGTTATTTCTCTGTCTTGTTTTGCAGAGTACAAAAGCAGTGATAGATATGAGTGGGGGGAATTTGGTTCACAAATCTGAGAAAAGAGAATATTCCTTGTCATTTTTGTGAGCAACCCCCCCCTCCCCCCCCCTCTCGTTCATGCGGCTGAGGTGGGAGGAACCACCATAACAGTATTACAAAAGTGTTGGATCCCATGAACAGTCTTGTTTTAACTGAACTACACCGGTGAACCCCAGTATAATCATCTTCCAGGTTCACATTCTGCATGTTCAAACTGTGTACCATGTCTTCAAATCATGTGGGTGGGGGTGGTGGGGTGTTTTAATGAAACCCAAGCAAGGCTTTTCACAGCTGAGTAATCCGAATTTTATTGCATTCTCAGGAGAGGTAAGGAGATTTTCATGAAAGAGCGGAAGCAAAATGATCACAAGTATCAGCAAACATTTGTCGTGTAAAGAATTCAACAGTTCAATTTGGGGCTGGAGGGGGTTGGGGGTGGGGGTGCAGGGTATGAAAGGATCAACTGTCACCCCAGTTACTTGAAGTACAGAAATGCAGTTTTTTATTATTATATATTATTATGCAAATCATCCCAAATGACGGGGGCAGATTAGGAAAATGATTGCATACTCAAAATCTCATTGTGGCTCTGGAAAACATCCAAGATTAAAGATGAAGAACAAAAATGCAGTCATCACATGTAACTGTTAGCATTGTGTTACAGCTCAGCCCCCCCTCCCCAAACACATACACACACACGCACAGAGAGAGAGAGAGAAACTGGGTAAAGGCATGAAAAACGGCTCTCGTGGTACTGGGGTTCACCTGTATACGCAATTATTTCAAAAACATGATTTACTTGTCCACAGTTTTGTGTGGTTTTCATATTATTTGTGTTTCTGTGTTCTAAAGATGAATGTCTGCTAACAGCGTGGAAGTTTTCAAGTGTTCACTCTTGCATCTGTTCTTCCACCCTGTCTTATCCATGCATTGCACACCAAGACGGTCAGTGTCATCGCTCATCAGTGTCGCAGATACTGCCTTAATTAAAAGGCACTTCCCATCACCCCATTGTCATGCCTGCTTCATGATCCATGCAGTGTATCGCGTGCCTGATGCATTTCATTTTGATTTGGTTAAATCAGTGCTGAGTCTTTAGAATAATGTTCTTTTTATATCGTGCTCTTCATTATTCGCTGCTTTGGTCAGTTTCATCCATCTATTCCTTGGCCTTCGTGTTCTCTCTCTCTTTCAAGAAAAAAACCATTCGGCGCATGGAATCTGACCCCGATTGTTTCAAGGCTTTCAACCTATTCTTGTACATAACTGACTGTTCACTTTAGGGAGCGATGGATGTTTAGTGTTCTGTTGCTTCAACTGCATTGAAATCCTAGAAAACAGGAAAATAAACTGCTGTATGTATAGTACAAGGGTTGGCCTGTTTGTTGGAAATGTGTGTGTGTATGCGTGTGTGTGTGTGTGTGTGTGTGTGTGTGTGTGTGTGTATGAGAGTGCATGTCAAAGAGAAAGGTATGCATGGGGGAAAAAAGGAGAGCATATATATATATCAGACCTGCTTACTCTCAACTACAAATAAGTACACTTTAAAAAAATGAATTTTTAGAAAGTTAGAGTATAAATTTCATTTTTTAGTTCCAGACAAGGGGCAGTATTTGGTGTGCCATGGCCTGCTCTGCAATGTATAAAACTAATTCTGCTCAGAGTATCATTGTATGCATTGCAACAGTTTTTTACGCACACCACATTATGCATGCACTGATACAGAGAGAAAAGTCTCAGCAGCAAAACCGGTATATTAGTATGCAGAAGATTCAGAAATGGAAGACTCCACTATTCTGGGCTCAGATTTGTATCTCCACAGGGACACCTGTTCCCTCACCGCTTTGGCACTTTCTCCATCAGTTTTTCTGTTTCATTTTGTTCTTGGGGAAAAAAAATTCAACATGGCTTCCCAAAAAACGGTGAATGCTTGTACTTTGCAGTGGAAATACAAGCCTCGCTTAGAATTGCCTGAATTCAGTGCTGAGGCTACAGAAAGCGCAACACAGAAAGCAAAACTATGGCAGTGAGTGGTCACAAGACTTAGGCATGTGCCACAAAAAACCCACAGAACTGGGCATATTCTGGACTGAAAGACAAACGAACCACAAAGTATGTCTAGAAATATTTCTGACCATTCTGTTTTTTTTCTCTCATAATTTTTATATTTTCATATATATATATTATATGCTCCAGATTTTGGTGCGTAAAATACACGCAAATAATACAAATAAACAGGTCTGATATACTGCACACACAAAAATAATATGTATTATATATATATATATGTAAGTGTATTACTTCATTACATATAAACCGAGGGCTTCTGCATGTATACATATAAATTATAATGCCCCAAATATCACATACACATACATTAAACTTAAAGAGCTTACAGTCCCGGTCACTGTGAGACTTCAGTGGATAATTGAAACACTAAAATAACCCAGCATGTACTAAAAACATGAAGTACAGCCAGTCTGTTCCAGAGCAGAGACTAGTGATAAAAAATAAATAAAACAAATGCACTCTTTTAGTTCTACGTACAGGCTGTTAAAGTGTTACACATCACGTTTCTCACTTTTCTACCACCAGTTCTGTCTTCCGTCTCTAGTGCTACTGCCAGTTCTCTCTCTCTGTGGCCCCCACCCCCTCCCCATTCTGTTTCTCTAGTCCTACTGCCAATTCTTCCAGTGCCCCCCCCCCCCCCCCCACCCACCCCAAGTCTTACTGCCAACTCTCTCCAATGTCCTGTCTGTGTGCTGCTGCCCCCCACCATCTCTAGTCCTACTGCCAGTTCTTTCTCTAATGTCCTCTCTCTCTCTCCATGCACCCCCCCCCCCCCCTTATTCCATCTGTCTAATCCCACTGCCAATTTTTCTCTCCCCAATGTCCTCTCCCCTACCTTCTGTCTTAGTCCTATTGCCAATTCTCTCTCCACTGTCCTCTCTGTGTGTGCCCCCCTCCCCCCCCCATTTCTGTTTCTCTAGTCCCACTGCCAATTCTTTCTCTCTGTGCATTCCCCTCCCAACCCCCCCCCCCACCCCCCAAAAAAAAAAAAAAAAAAAAAAAAAATTATCCAGACATTCTCAAATTCACAATCCACATCATCTCCCAGAGAAGATGCTTTTCCAGATGCCCCCGACATGGGAGCTGGGCAAGGACGAGGAATAGACGGACACGGCCTTTGTGAACCCGTTGCCCCCCACGACCTGCTTGTCCGGCATGATGGCCTCCAGCGTCCTGGCGTCGCACCCCTTGGAGCGCTCCTCCAGCCGGCACAGCTGAGAGAACATGTCTCTGGCGGACACGAACGCCTGGTTGCTGCTCAGCACCGAAGTCTCTGACGACAAATGCCGGTGTTGCTCCAAGATGCTCATTTCCACCAAACCTGCGCACGGCTGAGACTGCTGTTTTTGCGACGTTTTTTCCTTCAGCCTGGACGGCTCGAGATTTGTCTTCAGCGAGTTGCTGTTTTTGCGCGCAAGTTTTTCTTTCAGGTGCTGTTTGTCTTTGGGATTTTTGCGCAGCGTGTTCTTTTGGGGTTGCAGGGGGTGTTTCTCTTTTTGGGGCCTGGAACTAGACTGTTTCTTAGCATCAGCCTCGGGTACGTTTTTGTGCAGACTCTTCCGTCCAAAGGCTTTTCTGCACTTGCTGGTCAGCTGACTGCAGTTCGCCAGCCGACCAGCAGGCTTTGTTTTCTTTGCCGCGGACGACGAATCATTCGCAGTGGGCTTGTTCCCGCTTTTGGTAGTCTTGTTCACAGTTTTCACTGACTGTTTCACAAGTTTCACAGACCTCTTCACACGTTGGTAGACACTGTTGGCCGGTCTGTTCCCAGCTTCAACCACCTTCTTGACTGTTTTCACAGGTCTGTTAACAGCTCTGACAGACTTGTTGACAGTTCTGACCGACTTGTTGACAGTTCTGACAGGTTTGTTGACAGTTCCGACAGGCTTGTTGACAGTTCTGACAGGCCTGTTAACAGTTTTGACAGGCTTGTTGACAGTTCTGATAGGCCTGTTGACAGTTCCGACAGGCTTGTTGACAGTTCTGACAGGCCTGCTGACAGTTCCAACAGGCTTGTTGACAGTTTTGACAGGTCCTTTGACAGTTCTGACAGGCTTGTTGACAGTTTTGACAGGTCCGCTGACAGTTCTGACAGACCTGTTTACAGTTCTGAGAGGCCTGTCGACAGTTCTGACAGACCTGTTGACAGCTTTGACGGATGTGTCAACCGTTTTGATGTGCCTTTTGACTGCTTTCAGAGACCCACCAGTGCATATCAGACACTCACTGATGATTATCCTATGCTTGCAACTGATGCACTGCAAATTCAAGCTTCTGCCCAGTACACGTTGTTTCTGGTGCCTAAGTCTCTGCTTGGCAGTTAGCTCCCTTGGAGGATTCCATCCCTTTCCTTTCCTGTGTTCAGCTTCAGTGCCTGGTGATTTGATGGCATGGCCTGCACACACACACACACACAAAACACTGCATTTCTATTTTGGCGGGGGCAGGGGAGGAGGAAAAATACTACTGATCAAATGTCATCAATGGAAGGAAGATAACACTATTAACCCCTTCACTGCCCTAGCCCGTAACATTTCCGGGTTAAAAAGTGCAAGCATGCGCCTGCAAACAATATATTATATTCTGGTCCTGTAACAAATCTAATTTGAATATTATGCATCTTATGAAAATCCATTTACATACCAATGCAAAAAACAAAAACAAAAATAGTCTACTGATTTCAAATTTCACATTTTAGTGGTCGTTTTCAACTGACATGGCAGTGAAAGGGTTATCAGTAAGTGAGTCACACTAACAGATGATAGCATGAATACTGTCAACTACTCACTGTTGCCCTGTCTGCTGGGCTAAACCTAATGTATAACGCCCTGCTGAGGAAAGGCAGCCAAGCTATTGTAAAGTACATGTATAGCAAAACACACTGAAAATGAAACATATATATAAACATACATGTAACTTGTAAGACACAGAGTTCACACTCACACACACACACATACACACACAAACTCTCTCTCTCTCTCTCTCTACAACCACACACACACACACACACACACACATATATACACAGAGTAACAGAAACACATGCACACCCATCCACATAGTAACAAAAACATGCACACACTCAGTCATTCTCTCTCTCTCTCTCTCTCTCTTCTCTCTCTCTCTCTCTCTCACACACACACACACACACACACACACACACACATGCATACACGCACACACAGTCACTCACTCACAGACACACAGTCACTCACTCACACACATACATGTACACACACACACACACACACACACACACACACACACACACACTGGCACAGATACACACACACACACACACACACACACACACACACACACACTCACTGAGTCACTCACATATGGACACACACATACACACACACACTTAAGTGTTGAAAGAAAGTGCTAGTGGCTCCATTAAAATCAAGCCCAGATACAGGAAGTACAGCACAGAGACTGGCTAACAAGTGTCAAAGTGACAGAGGTCTAACTGTGCTGTACAGAGTAATATGTACAACATACCAACTGGACATTGTGGATACAACTTAATAATCACCCAGATGACACTGTGGGTAAAACTTAATAATCACCCAGACATGTTTTCAATTTTAAATGATGATAACTCGTGATTTAGTAGTGGAATCTCTCAATGAAACATAAGTCATGACATTAATTATAATAAGTGGTCATTTTAACAAGCACACCGCACTTTTACAACATCAACAAAAACGTATACACAAAACCTCATATAATTGTAAAAATAATTAATACTGCATTTCTCACACGGGTACACAGAAGATCTGTAGAACTAGAACTGTAGAAGACATCAATTAATAATACATTAATAGCGGTCATTTCTATACTATAGGAGTATATATATATATATATATATATATATATATATATATATATATATATATATATATATATATAGTGCTGTATCTCACCAACAAGGGTGAGCACACCACACTTTACAAAATCAACAAAAGTGTATACATTAAAACCTCAAATAAATTATATATATATATATATATATATATATATATATATATATATATAGTCATAATACTATATTCTTTGCACATGCACACACACACACGCACACACACACACACACGTGCACACACACACATGGGTACACAGAAGGAATGCAATGAGAGGCGAGGGAGGGTAAATAGGGCAAGTAAGAAGATGGAATTTGAAATCACTTGTGGTATTGTCTGTAGAGGCAAGTTTTTAATGCAGTTCTGAAGGCATGAGATGACTGAATAGGACAGATGTTAAAAACAGAAGGAAGCAAATTCCACTGGTTTGGAGCACAGTAGGAATAAAGAAAAAGAGAAACAAAGTGCAAATATGGATTACCCTTGCATAGTTCTTAAAGTTAGGCTAGGTCAGGGAATACTCTGCCCACTGATGTAAGCTATGACAAAAGTGCAGTGGCACCACAGAAAGATGGAAAAGAATGTATTACCACAATGTGACAGTTTGCGTCGTTTTGCCTCTGGCAAGCACCCACTGCACTCTGAGTTTGAAGCTGTGCTGACATCACTCCAACCGCCATCATTGTCACCATCACCACTAATGCCATTGCCCATGGCCATGCTGCAGGCGGAAAGTGGCCGCTTTGCAGGTTGTTTCCACGGCAGAGTGTTTGTCAGAACTTCTGAAAGTTCTCCCTCTGCTTTGGAAGATCTTGGTCTGAAATTACAGGGCTGACTGGAGCTATGGCTTGATGAGGCTCCACACCTATCTGTGTCCTGAAAGGTCGTAGGGGTCGATTCTGTGCTTCCGTGTTGATGTGAAAAATCCACAGGTTTTGCTGAAATAACACTGTTTCTGTTTACTGGTTGAATTTTACCTATTCTTGACAATGTCTCTTTTAGTTTTAAACAACTGTTTGCGCGGGTCAATTTGCTCCGCAACCATTCAGGTTTTCTCAGCTTGGGTTTTTGTTGAGCCAATCTCAAGATATTGGAATGGAGAATGTCAACGCAAGTTGATACTGGGTCTTGAGCAGTAAAACTTTTCTCTGTCAGACCTACAGGCACATTGCCAATGTCACTTTGTTTTTTTGCTGACAGCCACGTCTGTGTAGTCCTGTTTCCATATTGCACATTTGTTGTTAATAATCTGTTTGGGTCATAACTGTCTGTATTTGGACTATTCCTGTGACAGCTGGTAGAGTCACAGTGAGTTTGACTGCATGTGCTGGATTGTAATGCAGCTGGAAGTTGTCGATTCCGAAGCCATGGAGGTTTCCGAAGAGTTTTCTTCCTCTGTGTCTGTGAGCCTGACAATAGCTGGTCTACAATCCTGTAAAGAAAAATACATAAAATAAACAAAATTAACTGCTGGTAATACTAAGTAACTAATAGACTAATACTGTAATAGTAATACTAGTATTACTACAATAGTACAATACTAGTAATACTAATAGGCATTTTTAAGTTATAATATATACCATAACAGATCTTTTACTGTAGTGTTACATGTTAGTACTATCAAATGGATACAACTCACAATTTACGACTATACGAGACATACCGACTACTGTACATCGGTAATACATTTGTGTCGCCTAGTGACCTACTTTCTTTTCTGCGTTCTTCTTCAGATGATGGAACTTTTCGCATTCTCACAGAAATGTACATGCTCCGTAAGATGCCATACGCAATACAGTACCTTCTGAATACTTATATATATATCATCTTCTGCAGTTGAAAGTCCACCTCCAACTTTCTGGTAAGCAAGCCTGCCGAAACGAAACTAAAGTTGAGGAACATTGCTAATCGTCTTACCTGCACTCGGCCTCGAACAACTGGATCAAATATGGAGAAATAATTGTCTGCGACATGATGAGCAGGTTGCAAGTATGTCATCTGACTTTGCTTGGTGCAAAAAACCCTTTTCGCGACCGAGATCATTGGCAGCAAACGAAGGCAGTATAAAACTATAACACAACACTAACAGTTCAAGTCACAGATTCGAACAACTGACTTGGCCGCCATCTTTCAAACAAATCTGCGTTTCCGGTTCTCTGAATTACCTCCCATCTTAGCAGACTGAAAGACAAGCCCACTTTTGGAAAGCTGCAGGCTTTTCAGTCGCTGAGTTTATTTATGAATTTCGGATGTCACTGCCGGAGTAATTATTCTTTCTGGATACTCATTTTGAACGTGTATTTCCAATTTGTTTGACAGACATGGTGTCCTTTTTTCCTTTCCAAGCTAATCTTCCATTGGCCGCGGTAGCAAATCATTGCCACGATATTCCCAGCCGGCAGTTTCAGTCTCGAGTGTTATGTAGTTGTGTGTGTGTGTGTGTGTGTGTGTGTGTGTGTGTGTGTGGTGTGTGTGTGTGTGTGTGTGATAGTGAGAGAGAGAAAGATAAAATTCTTTATTTACGAGGGTAATAGATAAGCAAGTATGCTTTTTTACATCCAGCCCTTGCCCAAACAAGGAAGGGGGGGGGGGGGGGGGGGGGGGGGGGGAGAGAGGAGAGGAGAGAGAGAGAAGACAGAGACAGCCAGACAGACAGACAGACAGACAGATTGAATAGCTATACAGACTAGTACATAAATGCTGACTACAGAGAGAGAGACAGAGACAGAGACAGAGTGAGACAGAGAGAGACAGAGAGAGACAGACAGAGACAGACAGAGTGAGTCAGTGCACATGTGTTTGTGTGTGTGTGTGTGTGTGTGTGTGTGTGTGTGAGAGAGAGAGAGAGAGAGAGAGAGAGAGAGAGAGAGAGAGAGAGAGAGAGAGAGAGAGAGAGAGAGAGGAAGACAGACAGACAGACAGACAGACAGACAGAGAGAGAGAGAGAGAGAGAGAGAGAGAGAGGAGAGAGAGAGAGCATAGATGTGTGTGGTGTGGGGGGGGGGGGGGGGGGGGGGGGGGTGTGCATATCTCTTGAAGGGAGAAGAAAAACACATTTTGGATACAGAAGCAGATCAAATAGAGAGGATTAAAAATTAAAAAAAAAATAAAAGAGGAAAAAAAGAAAAAGAAAAAAGAAGAAGAAATTCTGAAGTTGGAAAGAAAGAAAGAAAGACTGAAACTAAAAAGACAGAAACAAACAAACAAACAAACAAACAAAAAACTGACAGAGTTCAACAGCTACAGCAAGAACAAATGATAAACTGTTTCGCTGCAAACATATATTGACCAGAAATTATTTCAGCAACACATTTTAAATAATAATTATAATTATAATAATGTACATTTATCATGCACTCATCAATGCCCTGAGCGCTCACATGATACATATTAACCTAAATATGATATTCTATACACATGTAGATCATAGTCCTACCAAAACAATTTACATAAAGCATTATAAAAATATTTAAAAACAACAACTAAAAACGCACCACACACACACACACACACACACACACACTGACTGTAGCAGAAACTGGGTACTGATATTAGTTAGGATGGAAATACTGTGAGAAGAGGAAGGTTTTCAGTTTGGCTTTAAAAGATGACATGGTTGAGCAGTGTCTAAGGTCTTGTGGAAGTGAATTCCAAATACATGAAAATTACGAAACAAACACGCCAGCTTTGCCCTGTGAATACTGAAATCAGAAAACAATTTAATCGGCATTGAATTCATTAGCCAGTGCGAAAGCAGACCATGAATTGAGGAAGCAAACAAACAAACAAACAACAAAAAACAACAAACAAACAAACAAACAAACAAACAAACAAGCCCCCTTTTTAAGCTACAAAACTACACTTAAACAACAGTTAAACAGTGAAAAAATGAGATGTAGAATACTGTTATCTGTTTCTGGTTGAGCCGTTTTGTTATGCTGTTTTGGTGTCCAGTCTACCAAAAGTAGATAAGTATCCTACATGTAATTTTTACTATTTAACTGTTGTTTAAGTGTTGTTTTGTAGCTTGAAAAGGGAGCTTACCCTGAAAATTTGCAAAAAACTGACTGAACTGCCGATTTCATGGACGAGAACTGAGAACTGAGAATGCTGAAATTGTGAACTTTCACTGACCTGAATCAAACGTAGAATGAAATTTGCTGAATTTTGTTGTTGTTTTGCTGAATTTTTTAACACCAATAACTGTCCAAAACAACACAGACATGAGCTTCCTTTTTTCCTCACTTCTTTCCAACAGTATATTTGTTGCCTTCTCTGTTCATTGAGGGGCATTTTTAACTAGATTTATCAGACTATCCTCCTCACACATTAAATGATGCATGTCTGATGATACAGTGAATGAGTCTGACGGCTTCTACTTGTATTTATAATGTGTTCAACTTTCTTCCGCTCTCATAAGACCTCCACGGTTGACCAGAGAGTACAAATTTAAGCAGTTAACCCATAACTCAGACAGAATCACATGCGAGCGCAGTGAGTCTGCTCGAGAGTGGAGAACGGCGCATTATAAAAGCGATCAACAACTCGTTACCACACGCATGGTTCAGGAGCTGTGTGAGAGTCGAGGTGGACGTCCTGGACTGTCCGTCCTAACGAGCCTTCTGGTTTCCGTGGACGTGAAGATTTATTGCACCGTGCTTCGGCATTGTTCACAACTTGTCCCTAATATGTCAACTGACATCTGAGGACATAAAGCATCACTTCATCATCGTTACCACACGAGCTTGCCAAGGCATGGATTCCCTCCCTTCTCCTGTGACGAAAATAGCGTGGTCAGGAACAGTCGGTGTATGATGAGCGAATTGCGTCAGAATGGAAGCTGCAGCTTCTTAGACATTTTGAGGACACGAAACCCGTGGCGGTGACTGCAGTGGTTGTGGTAGCTGTGACGATGACCACAGTGGTTGTGGTGGCCGTTGGGATGACTGCAGTGGTTGTGGTGGCCGTTGGGATGGCTGCAGTGGTTGTGGTGACCGTGGGGACGACCCCGGCGGTTGTGGTGGCTGGGGCGATTGCGATGGCGGCAGGCCAGTGACGTGCGGAGGACTTGTGGAGGGGGAGATGGAGTGGTAACCGCTCTCCTGACTCACCAACGTCCCCTTGGGTCCCGCCAAAAGCAACGGTCTCCCACCAGCGCCTCCGTTCGGGGAACCGGAACCGGAACTGAACATTATGTCACCGTTGCCAGGAGACGCAGAAAGGCCGACGGGAATTTGGGTTCCCGGGACAGATATCTGGAGCGGCTGTTGGGGAATCTGTGGGTAAGACGCTCCGTGCTGGGCGGCAGAACGTTCTTGGACTTGTGCATAAGCTTCCGGGGAACTGTCTCTGTAGTGTCTGACGGCGGCAGGAAGATCTTGGTCGCTGCCGCTGTGCCGCTGGAAGTCCTCCGCGCTGTCTTGTCTTTGAGCGTTATGTTGAGGACGTCTGCTGTCTTGGAAGACGTCGCCGTGCTCCGACTCTGAACCTTCAGCGTGCACGTCAATGAACACATCGTTCACTTCGTCATTACAGACGTCGTTTGCAGGTGTAGCGTTCGGCTGCTGCCGGGGCGAACCCAGACCACTCTGTTTCAACGACGCGCAAGCCGCGTTGTCGTGGTTTATTGGAGACGTGCTGAAAGCTGGATCCTCTTCTTCCCTAATCGGGTTCCCGGTTTCTACGTCGGGCATCCTGAGTGGCTGGGACAGTGTTCGGTAATCGCTGGTGACGGAACTCGTTCTGTCTGTACTACTTCCTCTCCCACGTAGCAGCCTTTGCTCGCTTCCGGTGGAGCTGAAGTCGCGCCGGCTTTTTCCGCTCTTGGTTCGGCTTGGTGACGTCGTCTTTGTCTTCCCGACACTCTTCGCTGGCCTGGGCAGGTTCTTCCGGAGGTTGCACCAGAACCTCTCGACGCTTCTCACTTCCGTGACCGTCAGATTCTCTTCGTTCTTGTTGGACAGGGCTCGCGGCCATTCCACGATCTTGAACGCCTTCATTCTTTCGTCTTTCCAAACGTTATTCGAGTTCTTCTTCTTCTTCGTCGTCGTCTTCTTCTGGACAAGGGTGCTGCGTTCCGCTGCTGCAGAGTTACTTCCCTCTCCTGCGATGATGTCATTTGACGTCACTTCCTGTCCGGAGATTTCCGCGTGGCAGGGCGCGTTGGGCGTGTCTTGCGTGTCTCTGCCCCGCTGGGGACGTTCGCTGCCGGCGTTGTCGTAGTTCCGACAGCGGACAAAGACAACGCTGCTGCCTGATTTCAGCTGGCCGACGTCTGTGAGAAAGCGGGCGGACCCTTGCTGCAGCTCTTCGTCGGAGAAGGTAAGAATGACGCAGTAGGAACTCAGGATGGCTTCCGCTTTCTCCAGCACTTCCGCTGAAACAACAAACACAGGACATATTAATGTAGAGACAGGATTTGAGCTGGTTGGTCGGTAGTTGATGGCCGGTTTGTTCGCTGTTTGTTTGCGTATAATCGTGTTCACCGTGTATCTGAACCCATTGTACTCCCTTACGCAGTCTTAGATTTTGTTATGTTTTATGTAGCATATCGAGCCTTGCCTCGCTTTGATTCGGAACGAGAAGAGAGTACATGATGAACGTGTCGTCGAGATTTGAGTGACAGATCGCGATTGTCCAATCAGCACGTGAAACGTGTGTTCGACAGCCAGTACTATCCGACTGTTCATAATCATGTCTTCTCGGTGAAGTCTCGCGCAGCGAAGGGGCCGAGTTGATCGTACGTGAGTGAGTAAGTAACTTGGTGTTTTACGCCCAGTCAACCACGTACGTGAGTGAGTAAGTAACTTGGCGTTTTACGCCCAGTCAACCAGGTACGTGAGTGAGTAAGTAACTTGGTGTTTTACGCCCAGTCAACCACGTACGTGAGTGAGTAAGTAACTTGGTGTTTTACGCCCAGTCAACCACGTACGTGAGTGAGTAAGTAACTTGGTGTTTTACGCCCAGTCAACCAGGTACGTGAATGAGTAAGCAGCTTGGTGTTTTACGCCGCAACATGAGTGAGAGAGAAACATGTTGCGGCGAATGCTTCACACAAGTGGGCGTGCCACACTTTTGTCGGATCTTACGTCAGTAGGCGGAGCGTTTTCTGTTCTGACGACGGGGAGGGAATGAAATGTTTAGGCTGTTTGTCCGTTTATACATAGTTAGTTAGTGTCACACAGGCATACACACGCGCACGCACGCACGACACACACACACACACACACACACACACACACACACACACACACACACACACACACACACACACACACACGCACACACACACGCACCACACACCAACACACCACACAACACACACACACACACACACACACACACACACACACACACACACACACACACACACACACACACAAGTGCGCGCGTACGCATGCAGCTAGGCCAGTGCTAGTAATAGCAGATCTAATCCTTCTAATCCCACGAGGCTTCTCAAATTACGTTTTCTATATTTCTTTTCGTTATATTTCACTTTTTCAACACACAACACACATGCGTAGATGTACCAACAACAAACAGTAACGCCTAAAGAAAAGAAAAAAAGAAAAAAAAGAAAGAAAAAATCCGTAGACAATATAAAGACATGACTAAATGACCGGCATCAGTTCCAGTTTCTAACAGTGAAAATAATGATATTCTGGAAACAGACCCATTCACTAGAAACGCAGTCTCAATCCACTCCACACTCCGAGCATCGCTTTCCGGCACCTTCCTCCAAACTCTGGCAGAACTGGTTTCGACGCGATTTCAAAGCTTTTCTTTCGAATCAATTCCACGCCTGAACAGCATCAGTTTTGGGAGACCTATGGCGTAACTAGTTCTGGCAATGGTTGCAGGAAGGACGTGGAAACAAACTAGTGCTTGGAGCCTGAATCTATGGCGTAACCAGTTCTGGCACTGGGGTATCCAATTCTGGCACTGGTTGGAGGAAGGACGTGGAAACAAACTACTGCTTGGAGCCTGAATCTATGGCGTAACCAATTCTGGCACTGGTTGGAGGAAGGACGTGGAAACAAACTAGTGCTTGGAGCCTGAATCTATGGCGTAACCAGTTCTGGCACTGGTTGGAGGAAGGACTGTAGAAACAAACTAGTGCTTGGAGCCTGAATCAATGGCGTAACCAGTTCTGGCACTGGGGTAACCAGTTCTGTCACTGGTTGGAGGAAGGACGTGGAAACAAACTAGTGCTTGGAGCCTGAATCTATGGCGTAACCAGTTCTGGCACTGGTTGGAGGGAGGACGTGGAAACAAACTAGTGCTTGGAGCCTGAATCTATGGCGTAACCAGTTCTGGCACTGGTTGGAGGGAGGACGTGGAAACAAACTAGTGCTTGGAGCCTGAATCTATGGCGTAACCAGTTCTGGCACTTGGGTAACCAGTTCTGGCACTGGTTGGAGGAAGGACGTGGAAACAAACTAGAGCTTGCAGCCTGAATCTATGGCGTAACCAGTTCTGGCACTGGTTGGAGGAAAGACTGTGGAAACAAACTAGTGCTTGGAGCCTGAATCTACGGCGTAACCAGTTCTGGCACTGGGGTAACCAGTTCTGGCACTGGGGTAACCAGTTCTGGCTCTGGTTGGAGGAAGGACCGTGGAAACAAACTAGTGCTTGCAGAACTGAATCCACTCACGTCTTCCGGGCCTCGCCAACTCTTCCATCACGTCGTAGCCCAGGTCCCGCAGTCTCGGACGCAGCTGGTTCCGCGCCAGATCCTGGTGGTCCTCGCCGTAGACAACCACTGCATCGTGTTGGAACTTGTCTGCAACGCGGCCAGTACAGGAAGTAAACACGGTGCTTAGCGTCCACAGGTAGGTAGGTAGGTAGGTAGTGTTGCTTAATGTCCTCAGATGTCGGTTGACATATTAGGGACAAGCTGAGACCAATGCCGAAGCATGGTTCAGTATAGCTTTACGTCCACAGAAACCAGAAGGCTCGTTAGGACGGACAGCCCAGGACGGCCACCTCGACTCTCACACAGCTCCTGAACTATGAGCGTCCACACAAACCACATGGCTTATTATAGGGACAGGGAGGAGTGGGTGGTGGGGGTGGTGTGGAGGTGGGGGAAGAGGGAGATGTGTGTGTGTGTGTGTGTGTGTGTGTGTGTGTGTGTGCGTGCGTGCGTGCGTGCGTGTGTGTGTGCGTGCGTGCGTGCGTGCGTGTGCGTGCGTGCGTGCGTGCGTGCGTGCGTGTGTGTGTGTGTACGTGCGTGCGTGTGCGTGCCGGTGAGTGTATGTGTGTAACGAACCCGCGCACCGGCAGGCCTTTGTAACCGCCCCATCAGGCTTTTTAAGTGAGGGGGCGCCATACATAATTCATTATTAACCCCTTCACTGCCATGATATCATTTGGAAACGATCTATAAAAGTGCGAAATCTGAAACCCTTAAGCCTTTTTGTTTTCTTTTTCGCACTGGCATGTGAAAGGACTGATATTCATCAAAACGAATAGCACTGAAAACAGATGTTATAGGACCGGAAAATATACGGTTTGCAGGCGTACGGTGCGTCATTCAGCCCGGACATTTTACAGGCTGGGGCAGTGAAGGGGTTAAGAAGAAGCTGTGAACGCCCTGTGGGCGAGTGAGGACTGCACTGACCTCTGTCCGGCAGTGTCCGACACCAGAAGGACAGGCGATGGCCGTAGCGCCACCAGATGAAACCCACCACAACCGTTGCCATGACGACAGCTGCAGCCACAGCAAGAATGATGGGTAGCCAGGACACCTCTATGATTTCTGCACAAAAATGCAATAATTCGGTGGGGTTTTTCCCCTTTCTTTTCTGGAGCTTACACATACTGTATTCTACATCGCTGCTACGGTTAATTCAGTTTAGTTCAATGTCGCTGTACGTCCACAGAGACCGTACGGACTATTAATAACAAAAGCGCACTGATTTTTTGCTTTGCAAAAAAGATCAGCTCTATAACAGTTATCCATTCTTCTTGTTACTGTTTATTATTATTATTATTATTATTATTATTATTATTATTATTACATAAGTACTTAGCTATACCTGTGGGCACCAGGCGGATCGTCTGGTTGAGGTCAGTGGACATTAAACGGCAGATGAACTCGCCCTGATAGTGGATCTCCTGCAGCTCATGGATGTGGACACTGCAGTTCCGTCCGTACGGCTCTCCGGAGCTGTAAGAAAGAAAACACGGTGCTTAACGTCCACAGAAGCCCCAAGGCTTATCAGGGACGGGGAAAAGACGGGTGGTGGGGGGGGGGGGGGGGGGGGGGGGGGGGTAATGGAGGTGGGAGAAAAGGGAAATTACATACCTGTCGCTACTGTCACCACCAGAATGACTCCTGCATCAAGCAGGGCACGGGCCAACAGACAGGGACAAACAGCACCCATCACCAATGCCCCGGACTGCTCCAAGAGGCCACTGTCAGACCACGCGTGCAATCATCCTCATAGATTCAACCGAGCTTGCAACAAAAAGTGAAAAGTGAAATGGAAAGCCCAGACTGGCACGTACGTGTCAATGGTAGACATCCGCCTTCTGAAACTGCTGTGGACGTAAGCTACTGCCCTGGGCATGCCTGGGTGATGGGAAATGTCCGAGCAGATAGACTGGCGAGCAAAGCAACCATCGCAAGTGCCTTGCGTCTCGGAATATCTGAAGCGATGAGGAGCTTGAGACACTATACCTGCTGGCCTAAAGCAGGGACATATCACACCATCGATCGCCTGGAGGAGAGAGGCGTGGAAAGAGGAAGCGATCGGCGATTTTCCTTGAAAGGACGAGAGAGAGAGCCATCGTCAATCAGACGAACATTGGAACCGTTTCAAACGCGAAGTTGGGGAAACTTCTGAAA
>JABMCL010000154.1:720000-727500 GCA_018857735.1 Alviniconcha marisindica | reverse complement strand
CGCTCGCCCTGATAAAACCGTACCGGTTGACTGGGCGTAAAACACCAACTTACTTACTTACTCTACCCCCCCCCCCCCCCCCCTCTCTATATACATATAAAGTAAATATACATATATATCATCTAAAAAAGTAGTAGAAAAGTTACAGCAAGGAAGAAGGAAAGAAGGAAAACGAGGAGAAGAAGAAGAACGAAGAGAAGCAAGAGGGGCAGACGGAGAAGACGACGACGACGACGACGACGACGATGAAGAAGAAAGACAAAAGAGGAAAGAGGAGGAGAAGAAGAAGAAAAAGAAGAAGACAAGGACAAAGAGGGGGGGGAGTTAATTCTTCGATTTTAACGTCCCGTCAACCGCACAGGGTGACCTCACAGGATGAGAAGAAAGTGGGGAAAGGGAGGGGGGGAGACAACGACGACGGACGACGACGACGACGACGAAGAAGAAGAAGAAGAAGAGAAGAAGAAGAAGAAGAAGAAGAAGAAGAAGAAGAAGAAGAGAAGAAGAAGAAGAAGAAGAAGAGAAGGAGAGAGAGAGGGGGGGGGGAGCAGGCAGGCAGGCAGACAGACAGACAGAGAAGAAGAAGAAGAAGAAGAAGAAGAAGAAGAAGAAGAAGAAGAAGAAGAAGAAGAGAGAGAGAGAGAGAGAGAGGGAGGGGGGGGGGCAGGCAGGCAGGCAGGCAGAAGAAGAGAAGAAGAAGAGAAGAAGAAGAAGAAGAAGAAGAAGAAGAAGAAGAAGAAGAGAAGAAGAGAGAGGAGAGAGAGAGAGGAGAGAGAGAAGAGAGAGAGAGAGAGAGAGAGAGGAGAGAGAGAGAGAGAGAGAGAGAGAGAGAGAGAGAGAGAGAGAGAGAGAGAGAGAGAGCAGACAGACAGACAGACAGACAGACAGACAGACAGACAGACAGACAGACAGACAGACAGACAGAGAGTTAAGTTTATTTTGAATAAAATTCTTCAAGGTTGAATCAACCAGCAAGAGAGAGTTAATTTGCACTCGAAAGACGTAACACAAGTACAACAACAAAGACCTGAGTCGCCTACGGTAACGCTCACCTGGCATGCATGTAAACACAAGGTACATAAACTCCACCAGAGGTACATCCTCTTGTTCTTGTTTGGCTGTTCACGTCAGCACACGGACCACTGAGCACACCCTTGTTTAGTGGTTGCGACATTATCTTCAGGGTTGTTTTTGTTTCAGGGAAAAGCGTACATCTGCACTGGCCTGGGAATAGACTACTCATAGTTCAGGAGCTGTGTGAGAGTGGAAGTGGCCGTCCTGAGCTGTCCGTCCTAACGAGCCTTCAGGTTTCCGTGGACGTAAAGATTTACTGAACCATGCTTTACGGCATTGGTCTCAGCTTGTCCCTAATATTTCAGCCGACATCCGAGGACATTAAACATCACTTCATCACCATAGACTATTCCCAAGAAAGAAAGAGAGAGAGAGAGAGGAAAAAACAAAACAAAAACAAAACCAACAACAAAAAAACACAACAAAAAACAACAACCAAAAATAAAATCCAACACCGGTTTTATTCCGGATAAAGTTTGGCGTGGTGCTTTTTTCACGTGTTACACCGGAAGCAGGACATTACGTAATAAAACTATGACCAGAAGCAGGACACATATCAAATAGGCCGTTTGCCACGGCGCTATTTTTAAACCGTTTTGGTGTTACTTCCCCTGATTTCGGGCAGGCCGTCCATGTCCGACACATTAGACAGCGTGGTGACATGCGCTGTTTCTTTGGAAACTAGACTGTGACAGCATTAAGCGATATCTTTGAAAACGAGGAATTAGTACAAGAGGACTGAAGAAGCAATGTTTAATTAGGTTGTCTACCTATGTGAACGATATTTCAATTGAAGACAGGCAGGCATACAGCTGAAGAAGCCAAAGACAAAAACAAAAACAAAACAAAAAGACAAAAAGAGAGAAGGAAATGATGGTGGAAAAGAAAGGGCAGCCAACGTAAAGACTTGTACCCTATTACTTAATACTAGTGCCAATGGGCCAGTTGTGGTGAATCATGGATAAGAAAGAAGAAGATCAAAAAGAGAGAAAGAAGCCGCCACAAGAAGAGGCCAGAGCACGCGACAGTGGGCAGCCTACTCTTGATCGAAACCGTCGCTCACAACGCTCATTTTCTAAGATCCAAACACAAAAAGGTTCAAACGAACGCTTTTTTATTTTCACACGGACGCACAGTATGCACATTTTCGGGGAAATCGCCTTTATCAAGCCACAAAACGACACTTAAACAACAGATAAATGGTCAAAAACGATGAAAATTGAAAGAAAAAGACTTGCCTTGTTTTGGTTGAGTTTTTACTGCTTGTTCGGTGCTTGGAAGGTTGTTGGCATTTTCTTATTTTGTAAAAAAAAATTTATAAAGAAAAAAAGAAAAAGAAAAAAGAAGAAGAAGAAGAAGAAGAGGAAGAAGAAGAAGAAGACGAAGAAGATAAAAAAAATGTTGTTTTTTAAAATTGCGATTAATTTATTAACGGGGCTATTTTCAAACAAGATCTTAACACCCACGTTCTAGTTTACACTCTTCTATCTGTGTGCATCTCCGGAAAATCCTAAGTGTTGAGGAGCTTGAGACATTACCTGCGCGAACAAAGTCAAGGACATCACACCGTCGATCCAGCTGTAGGAGAGAGGCACGGAAGAAAAGGACGAGAAAGGGCCATCGTCAGTCAGACGAACACTGGATATGTCTGGCAAAGGTAGCGCCGGCGGTAAACATTTGTGAGAAATGGGTGCAGCGCGTATGGAAGGCGGGGGGTGGGGGGTGGGGGAAGGGGGAGGAAGAAGACATCATTTGAAATCATTTGTTGTGGTATCTGGCTGCTTCAACGGTCAGGTGCTGGCGGATAGAGCTGATACAAAGCCAGTCTCAGAACTTAGGTGACGTTAATGTCGCAAATACTAAAGAAAGGTCTGCTGGTCCGTGTGCTGACGTGAACCGCGTTCCACTACAGATCACACGACGCTGACGTGAACCGCGTTCCACTACAGATCACACGACGCTGACGTGAACCGCGTTCCACTACAGATCACACGACGCTGACTGAACGTGAACCGCGTGCAACTGCGGGCCACGCGACGCTAAATGAAATCAGTTTCTCAACAAACAAAAATGTACATCAGCTTGCTGTGTGCCTGTGTCAGTCGTACTGCGTAATACGACTCGACCGTCAGCGGTGTTTTTGTGCTACCACAGTCCATGTATCTTTGTCTGATTGACAGTGCGTGAGGTGCAAGATTACAGTTGGGCACGTGTGTGTGTGTGTGTGTGTGTGTGTGTGTGTGTGTGTGTGTGTGTGTGCGTGCGTGCGAGCGTGTCAGTGTGTGTGTGTGTGTGTGTGTGTGTGTGTGAGAGAGAGAGAGAGAGAGAGAGAGAGAGAGAGAGAGAGAGAGAGAGAGAGAGAGAGAGAACTCAACCAGAAGACTTTATAGGTTGTAGTTTAGGTTCAGCCAAACCTGTCTAACCTGTCAACGAGCAAAAATGAAATTACAGGGCATCATTTATATAAACATGAATGGGTAGGCGACAGTTACACATGGAGCATAACATTAAGACCTTCACGAGAGAGAGAGAGAGAGAGAGAGAGAGAGGAGAGAGAGAGAGAGAGAGAGAGAGAGAGAGAGAGAGAGAGAGTGTGAGTGGGTGGGTGTAGTGTTTTTTGATGCGAGTACGTGAGAGCGATTATCAACTGTTCAAGCGTGTGACACATTCAGTGACATTCTTCCTCAAACACCGAGAAAGCCGCCTACCTGGGTCTGCCCGCAGTGATCGGAGGAGGGAAAAACGCGTAACTTCCTGGATAAGCTCCACACACCCGACTAACTGGCCCAAAGCAGCGCGGGCTTGCTGGGGTTATTTAAAGACTGAAGCTCAGTCAGACCATCCCGTCCCTAATAAGCCTTATGGTTTCTGTGGACGTTAAGCACCATGTTTACTTACTTACTCAGTCAGACCATCCCCGTCCCTCATAGGCCATCTCGCCTCCGTGGACGTAAAGCGCCAAGAAAGAAAAAGAAACAAGTCAGACCATCGCCATGTGACACACCACACTGACCGGCGAAACAGACAGACTACAGACTACCCATGGAAGTACATCAGTCGAGAGACATTACACCGCTGTACCACCTCTAGCCTGAACACACATGGTGGAAACATTTGTAAGAAGTCACGCGTTCACGGATAGGCTACGTGTAGGCTGTACTCTGCGTCGGCTTGTTCCGGATGTGTCCCCGGCTGTAGGTCAAGTTCGTGTATCGCACGCGCTCACTGACGACACAATGCATGCTGTTTAGTACAACGACTGCGAGAGACCGGAACTGCTCACGTGGATACTTGGCTATTTATGTCTAGGCTAGGCTACAGGCAAGACCTGTGAACCGGTTTGGCCTAGCGGTAAGGCGTTAGGCTGGTAAGCGGAAGGACCTCGGTTCGATACCGCTTCGGCTCTCCTTTCTCTTCAAAAAGGTTGTGGTTTGTGGACACTGTCTTGTGACTTTGTCCATCACTTCCTACTGAAACATTAAAATGGCTCCCATCGCTGCCCATCTTAATGCAGAAGTCATTCTGGTGGTGACAGTGTAGCGATAGGTATATAATCTCCCTCTACCCCCACCTCCATACCCCCTTCCCCCCCTTCTCCCCGTCCCTAATAAGCCGTACGGTTTCTGTGGACGTTAAGCACCATGTTTACAGGCAAGACCATAGTTCAGGATCTGTGTGAGAGTCGAGGTGGCCGTCCTGGGCTGTCCGTCCTAACGAGCCTTCTGGTTTCCCGCGTGGTCGTAAAGCTATAGTGAACCATGCTTCGGCATTGGCCACAGCTTGTCCCTAATATGTCAACTGACACCTGAGGACATTAAGCAACACTACCTACCTACCTACCTACAGACAAGACCATAGTTCAGGAGCTGTGTGAGAGTCGAGGTGGCCGTCCTGGGCTGTCAGTCCTAACGAGCCTTCTGGTTTCCCGCGTGGACGTAAAGCTATACTGAACCATGCTTCGGCATTGGTCTCAGCTTGTCCCTAATATGTCAACCGACATCCGAGGACCCATTACTGAAGCAACACAACAGCAACAGGCGCTTTACGACAGGTCCTCCAGTGATGAGTGAGTGTCCGTAAGTTTGAAGAGGTGTCTGAAGCCGCAAGGTCAGCAAGACGTAGGCTATGTGCGGTCCTAACTGACACGAGTGTTTCGACGCCGCAGCTGTCCTATATATTTACACCCTCCGCTCGGGCGCTAGGGATTTGTCTTTAGAAATAGTTTTTAGTCTCCTTCTAATCTTATAGTCATCTCTGAGAGAGAGAGAGAGAGAGAGAGAGAGAGAGAGAGAGAGAGAGAGAGAGAGAGAGAGAGAGAGAGAGAGAGAGAGAGAGAGAGAGAGAGAGAATACTTTATTCTCATCACGAAACACTACCTTAAGTACAACATTGTATGCGTTATTCATTGTACCAAATGCGCTTACCTGTACTAAAGATAGTAATGCGAGACTGGACGTACCTTTGACACCCGCTCCAAAGAACACCTTGTGGACATTAAACACCGGAGACACAAAGTGCTTAGCACAAGTGCGCTTTTATTTTAATTTTAATTTTTTTAATTTGTCTCTGATGACAAACACAGCAACACTCAATACGTCAAACTGACAAGAATACAAATAATTGCAGCAAACTAAAATACATCTTAAGAACAAAAAAACAAAAACAAACAATAAACAAAAAACAAAACAAAAAACCAACAACAACTATTACTGTCTAAAACTTCGCGACATACAAACTCAGCAAAGAAGATAGATGCAAATCTGAATTTTCAGGAGAGAGAGAGAGAGAGAGAGAGAGAGAGAGAGAGAGGAGAGAGAGAGAGAGAGAGAGAGAGAGAGAGAGAGAGAGAGAGAGGAAGAGAGAGAGAGAGAGAGAGAGAGAGAGACAGACAGACAGACAGACAGACAGACAGACAGACAGACAGACAGACAGACAGACAGACAGACAGACAGACAGACAGAGAGAGAGTGGGGGTGGAACGGATACCGAAACAAGAGTCAGCACAGAAAGGTGACCCTGGAGAAGAAAATTCGGCCGCCGGGACTCGAACCCGCGACCTTTCGATCACAAGTCCGTCGCTCTAACCACTGAGCTATCCCCGCTCCCAAACTTGACCCTTCATATGCACCAACACCGACGTCCGTGGTCCGAAATCCCAGGTGAACATCACGAAACACTACCTTAAGTACAACATTGTATGCGTTATTCATTGTACCAAATGCGCTTACCTGTACTAAAGATAGTAATGCGAGACTGGACGTACCTTTGACACCCGCTCCAACGAACACCTTGTGGACATTAAACACCGGAAACACCAATAAAACCTGTTGCCAATGTGAGCCGGTTTGGCCTAGCGGTAAGGCGTTAGGCTGGTAAGCGGAAGGACCTCGGTTCGATACCGCTTCGGCTCTCCTTTCTCTTCGAAAAGGTTGTGGTTTGTGGACACTGTCTTGTGACTTTGTCCATCACTTCCTACTGAAACATTAAAATGGCTCTCATCGCTGCCCATCTTAATGTCAGCCATGATTCTGGGGACATGAACGATAGGCAAAATCTAAACCCTTAACCCTTTTGTCTTCTTCTCTCTGGCTGACGTTTCAAGTGTGTCTATTGAAAATTCTTCTTGGGTTCAGCATCCAGCGAATTACGTGCGTGAGGTAAGCAGAATCATTTGGTGGTACGATAGGTATAACCTCTTCCCCACCTCCGTACCCCCCCCCCTCCCTTCTCCCCGTCCCCAATAAGCCTTGTGGTTTCTGTGGACGTTAAGCACCATGTTTACTATTACTGTTGCCAGTCACTTCAACCAAACTGCTCGCACCATCCATAACATTCGCATAAAACTTTATTATTATTATTATTATTATTATTGATCACTTTTATATATAGCGCTAACTTTTTTTTTGGTCTCGAGCAGATTTACTGCGCTTTTGTCGCATGTGATTCCGAATTATTGCCATCACATCTGTAGAATATCTATCTATCTATCTATCTATCTATCTATCTATCATCTTATTATATATATATATATATATATATATATATATATATATATATATATATATATATATATATATATATATATATATTATTCATTGACCCTTGAGGAAAATTCGGGTCGCCTTACCCAGGTAAGTCGTCACAGCCGTCGCAAGAGCAGCGCTACCCACTCCTATTGGTGTGTACAGTATTTTCATGCGTACAAACAGTGGTATGGCTGCCAGTGTTTGGGATATTTGACGTGTGCACAGGGATGTTGATGCATGCGATTGCACACGGGGGCACCGTAAGAGAGTCTGCACTGAAAGTTGACGCTAGGAAAGAAAGAAAAAATCCCATGTTGTACCTGAGACTCGAACCCGCGTCAGTATTGCGCCCGGCTTTTCAGTCGGACGCTAAACCAACCCAGCTATTCCCGCCGAAAAT
>JABMCL010000154.1:697500-715000 GCA_018857735.1 Alviniconcha marisindica | reverse complement strand
AAAAAGTAATATTTCAGTGTCAGTTTATTCAGAACGGCGGGACAGTTTTTAAACTAAGGCATCAACTAAGTTGTTTGGAAAAACACACGCCAAAACAACAAAAACAGCAACAAACACCCCCCCCCCCCCCCCACCCACCCCCGAAAAACCAACATCAACAAAAACCAACAACACACAAGCAAAGAAACAAATATAATAAAAACACAACAACCCACAAACAAACAAACAAACAAACCAAAAACCACACAAACCAACCAAAAAAACAATCAAAAAATCAACCAAACAATAAAAGATCCCCTAAAAACGACAACAAATAAACAACAAAAACAACTACAAAAACAAAACAAACAAAACAACAACCAAAAAACCAACAACAAACAAAAAATAGACAACAAACAAACAAAAAGAAAAAGACAATAGACGCCGTGTAGTCCAGTGATCCGTAAAAGAGGAGTAGCATTTCCGCCCATTACTTGAGTTTTTGTTGCTTAACTTCCACTGAGGCGAGAAGGCCTATTAGGGACGGGGACGAGTGGGAAAGGGGGACAGAAGAGTGAAACCTCGAAACAGAACAGGCGCCAACCCGGAAGACCAAAGCTGCCGTAGACCGCCGCCAGAACAACAGAATGTTAAGGCAGTGTCCGTCCGGCATTGCGCTCCGACCACCGCACCACGTAATTGCTGTCCCAACTTCTATGCAGAACAGTCACAAAGACAATGTCCGTAGCTCCGCCGTTGAGAAACAACCGAAACAAAAGAAGTCCAACTCTCTCTCTCTAACTCTCTCTCTCTCTCTAGCCCAGCACCACCTCCCTGCTCTTGATCTCTTCTGGACTAGCTTCTTCGTGAGAGTCCAGCTCACATCCCTCCTCTTGTTCTCGCCTGGACTCTGACCCATTACTTATCTACACGGTTACTTCTCTACAGGGGGAAAAAAAAGGAGAGGCGCTTCAGTGGACACCGGTTTGAGTCATAGCACGCGACTAACACAGCCACAAAAACAATCACTTCCCACACTGATTCCGCTCGCGCGCGCACACACACAACACGCGCGGACACACACTGACAAAAGACAGACAGACAGACAGACACTCACACACACACACACTCACTCATCTAGCAAACACATTAAAAGCAGACAAGTACCTGCAAATCGGCGTAAAGAAAAAGAAAGGGACTACAGAGGAGAGAAGGATGACAATTTAAGGCAGACTTCAAACCGGGGATCTGCAATCTCACGCATCCCGTTGACAGCAGGACCAGTGTCTCGACCCTTCCCCCTAAACCACCTCGCCTTCCCGCTTCCCAATAAATCCGCCAGCGGCGTCTATTTTTAGACCGCGCAGGTAAAACCAAACCGGCTTGCCGAGCGACACACGGCAGGACAGTGGACAGGGTATACACAGCACGCTCGTTGAGGGAGCTCCAGCGCGCGCCAGTAAAGCGAGAGACAGAAAGAACCCTCGCTGACGGCTCGGCGAAGTGTGTGTGTGTGTGAGCGAAGAGATAGATCACTGTCGCCTGCTCACTCAGCCCACCTGTCGAACTTCAGTGAACATTCCGGTGTAATTCTTGTCGATCATACCTCCAGCAGAGTGCTTGTGTGGCTGCCATCAGTGAGTCGGTGTCTGTCGTCTGCTTCGTTCTCGGAGCCCACGCACATCCTGGTTGGAAGTCGTCGAGCAGGCAGTCTTCTGATAATTTTCACTGACCCGGTTGTTGATCGGCCTGAGTTGAGGAAGTGGATATATACTGCCAGTCTGGCGCTGTTTACAGCTGATTTAATTCCCACCTGGACTGTTTAAGTCGCAGATCGAAAAGACCGCCTTTGGTTACAGGTGAGTAGTTACTGTTACTGGTTCTGATGTCACAAGGAAACAGTTTGAATGATCATGTTTCTGGTTGAAGTGTTGCTTTACGTCCACAGAAACCGTAGGCTTATTAGGGACGGGAGCCCAGGACCGCCACCTCGACTTTCACACAGCTCTTGAGCTCTGATGACGTTTCTGTTAACCATTCCGGTTTTCTCGTTTTCTCGGCTTTGATAGTGTTACGTTGCGATGAAATTGCTTGCACATGTAGACCGAGTGAAGATGGAAGAAGACGTCTGATTTTGTTAATGGACGTTCATGATTAGAGTCTACAAAGCCGGCAACGTGAACGATTACACCCGTACTTAACTCACATAATTTGTAACTCTTCTCAAGGGAGCAAGTATGCAGGCCTACAACAGCGCAAGGTATTGTCACAATCAGGTCCAAACACATAAAATGTTCGAAAGAACGCTTATTTTTTTATGACACAAATACACAATCTGCAAATTTTCGGGGTAATCCCCTTTGTCAAGCTACAAAACGACATTGAAACAACAGTTAAACGGTGAAAAACGACAGTGAGATGAGAAGCGAAATAACATCTTTTTTGGTTGAGCTGTGCTGTTTTCCTGTCCAGCGCTTGGAAGAATGTCAGTGAGAGCTCAGGAGCTGTGTGAAAGTCGAGGTGGCCATCCTGACTTCCCGGTCACTAATAAGCCTGATGGTTTGTGGACGTATGGCAACACTAAAACAAAAAATGTATTGTAACTGGGGGTGGGGGGGGGGGTATGTAGCGAGCGTTGAGGAGACGTGAACTAGCGTTAGCAAAGACTACTCAGTCGCCGGCCTACACGCCTCGATAAATGTCCAGTAAACTGAAAGGGGAGGGGGGGGGGGGTTGTAGCGAGCGTTGAGGAGACGTGAACATAGCGTTAGCAAAGACTACTCAGTCGCCGGCCTACACGCCTCGATAAATGTCCAGTAAACTGAAAGGGGTTAATCTGCTTTCGCGAACTGCCAGGACCGTAGACAAACGGTTCTGTTGGTCGTTGCAAGCCTGCGTGACAGTAGACGGTTCCGTTGGCTGGGACTGTGAGGCATTTTGTCAGCGCCTTGTCACCTGTTGTGTTTCAGAACAGTGTTCACGTGTGACACCGGTTGAGTCACAGAGAGAGAGAGAGAGAGAGAGAGAGAGAGAGAGAGAGAGAGAGAGAGAGAGAGAGATGACGCAGAGCGAAAGCGTTCGTTCTCGAACGCCAAAGTTAGGTAAGATCAGATCGAGCGTGGCCATCACATGGATGAGTGACCATGCTGTGCCAGGCTTAATTGGCGCCCACCCCGGGTGTTCTCGGAGTCAAATTCTGTGCACTCTCCAAAAGTCCTTCGGGTGAGACTACAAATCGAGGACCTCCGTGTGTATTATACATCTTCTTCTTCCGTTATAGTGTAGAACTTCAACATGGTGACGACTCTGACGCTGTTAGTACATGCTGGGTTAGTTTAGTGTTTCCACAGTCCCCCGAACTTTTACATGGACTACAGGATCTTTAACGTGAGTATGTGATATTTTTGCATGCGTATGTATACGCATAGAGGATTTCGGTTTATAGTGTCATCCTCGGGAAGGACTAGCTCTACATTTTGCATCTACGCATGCAGAAAGAAAACATACACCTGTTAACAGATTCGCCCTGATGATAACTGCCCTGGTAGACCGGATATTAAAAAAATTATCATGTGTTATCACGGTAGAGATCCTGTAGCCCACGTCGAAGTTCGGTGGATTATGGAAACACCAAAATATTCCTCAGAATGTTGAAGCCGATTGGACAAAAAGTGAACATGGTGCTTAATGTCCACAGAAACTATAAGGCTTATTAGGGACGGGGAGAAGGGGGTATGGAGGTGGGGTAAGAGGGAGATGATATACCTAGCGCTACTCTGTCACCACCGGAATGATTCCTGCACTAAGATGGGCAGCGATGAGAGCCATTTTAATGTTTGATTAATTGTGAGGGACAAAGTCACTAGACAGTGTTTACAGACCACAATTTTTTGAAGAAAAAGGAGAACCGAAGCGGACTCACGAACCGAGGTCTCTGCTTACCAGACTAACGCCTTACCGCTAGGCCAAACCGGCTCACACTGGACACAGTACCAACACACACACACACACACACACACACACACACACACACACACACACACACACACACACACACACACCGACTGACAAACACACACACACACACACACACACACACACACACACACACACACACACACACACACACACCGACTGACAACACACGCACACACACACAGCACACACACACACACACACACACACACACACACTGACTCACACACACACACACACACACACACACACACACACACACACACTCACACACACACACACGGAAGCAGAGGAATAGATGGCCGATGCGCATGAAGCGAAATCATTGGAGTGAAACCATCGACCTTGGGAAGGGTTCACAAGAGTTCACATCACACCTGTGACTCCTTTAAATTGCTTCCTAGTCATGCTTGACACGGAAATTAGGGTACCACACATTTCGCCTAATATCGTTTCGCCTAATCCGGATCCACGCAGTTGTACAGTTTTGTAGTCGCGTTTTGCCTGTTGGTGAGTTCTGTTTTGCTTGTTTGTGGGTTTCGTTTTGCTTGTTGGTGAGTTTTGTTTCGCCTGTTGGCGACTTTTCGTTTTATATGTTGGTGAGTTTCGTTTTGCTTGTTAGTGAGTTTCGTTTTGCTTGGTGATTTTCGTTTTGCCTGTTGGTGAGTTTTGTTTTGACCTTTGGCAAGTTTCGTCTGGCCTGTTGGTGAGTTTCGTCTCGCCTGTTGGTGAGTTTCGTTTCGCCTGTTTGTGAGTTCCATTTTGCCTGTTGGTGAGTTTTGTTTTGTCTATTGGTGAATTTCGTTTCACCTATCGTCCTGAGGTGACTCTGTGCGGCTGACGGGATGGTAAAATCAAGAATCTGAAACTAGCGTTTTTCGTTTGAACCTATTTGTGTTAAAATCAAGGCCTAGCTAACTGACTCTCGTTTCGCCTAAAGCACACTTGGAAGGGTTGAGAGACAATGCAAACACACACACACACACACACACACACACACACACACACACACACACACACACACACACACACACACACACACACACACACACACACACACACTCCCACACATGACCCACACAACACAACACACACACACACACACACACACGCACACAACATCCACCGGCGGCCGCACGCACAGACACACAAAGCACGCACCACGCACACATCACGACACACCACGAGCACGCAACATTACATGAAAACTTAGAACGAAACAGTTAAAGGGAAATGCTTAGGCGAAAAGATTAGGCAATTCATTAGGCGAAAAAGATTACACAAAAATAGGCGAAACGAGATTAGGCAAATCGGTGTGGACGAGCGGAGACTGGTGTGCGCATGTCAGTTATGTGTGTGTGTGTGTGTGTGTGTGTGTGTGTGTGTGTGTGTGTGTGTGTGTGTGTGTAACATGGTTAATGTTTGATAGGCGATAACGGTAGACTACAATATTTAAGGTTCTGTTTGTTGAAATGTATGTTAGTGTGATTTTTGTCATAAGATGTTTGTACAGCACAGTGACTCGAGTTTAATCTGGTTAGAGAACAGCGCTTTATAAGAATTATTCATTATTATTATTACATACTGAGTGGAAGGAGTTTGGCAAAAGGACTTTTAGGGATAGTTTCTTCCTTTTACGTTTTTTATTTTACATTTTTGTCATATTAACAGTCATGATGATGAACGCGTCAAGCCATTACGTTTTTCTCTCCTCTCTTACGGTAATAGTGTAATTATGTGGAACTACCTTGCCCCGAAGTACATAAGCTTACCAGCCTTCTCAAGCCGGTAATTAATGTACGTCATTTATAGTAGTTCGGGGAAGAAGTCAGCTGGTTTGTCACTGGAGTTTGAAGCACACGGGGTCGTCTCAGGACACCTCAGGGAAGAAGGGATGGGAAAGAGCACGTGCTTCCCGAGTGACTAGCACTCTGAAACTGTTTTAATGTTGGTCGTACTTTACTGAAACGCTGTGACCCGACAGAGGTGTGCGGCAGAGCTCAGGAGCTGTGTGAAATTCGAGGCGGCCGTCCTGGGCTCCCCGTATCTAATGTCTACGGTTTCTGTGAACGTAATGGAACACTCAACCAGAGGAGTGCCGTTTCAGCTGGTTGGTGTTCTGCTTTTTGCCTTGATTGACCCTGTGTGGGTGACTGACTTATACGGCATCACTAATCATCATCCTGAAGACTGTACTTATTTGCCTGTTTACCCATTCCCCCCCCCCCCCTTCCTCCTCCTCTTCTCAGTTCGGTTAATTATGTACCTTCCTCACAGTATTAGTTACTGACTGACTGTCATTTTTTTCTCTCTTTAATTCTTCTCTGCCGGTGTGCACGAAAGGTTGCTGACATGACCCAAACTTCACTCAAAGCACCAGCGCGCGCGCACGCACGCACGCACGCACGCACGCACGCACGCACGCACGCACACACACACACACACACACACACACACACACACACTGACACACACAGACGCGCGCGCGTGCACGCACTCACACACACACACACACACACACACACACACACACACACACACACACACACACACACACACACACACAGACACACACACGCACGCACGCACGCACACACACACACACACACACAGACACACACAGACGCACACACACACACTTTATTCACAAATAAATATATTTAGTCACCACACACCCTTTCGTTAATGATCACCTGGATTTCAGCCACACAGGGTCGGCATGGTGGCGGTCTGGCCGCCCTGAGACTGTTTCCAGCATTACAGTGGAAATTTATGACTAGGAGCTCATGGGTCACGTTAGCAAGCTCTCGCCTATCACAAAATAACAACAAACGCCGCTAAGAACTGCCGGTAGCTAGAGAATCAGTGCGCTGTGTACGTTCAGTTTGCTTATCACTGGAAGCGTACGCGCTTCGCAGCCTGACCCAGATTTCCCACCGGAAGATGAAAACCAGATTGTTCAGAGGGAGGAGGTGGGGTGGGGTGGGTGGTGTAAGGGGTTCAATGTCACTGAAACGGGGTACAAACCTGGAGCCCCTCAGTGTTCTGTGTCTGAACCAACTCGGCGGCTGCACCACATCCTTTGGCCGTGTGACGTTTAAAGCGACCTGTTGCCGACCACCTTGTTATTATGGCGTTTAAACTATAAAGCGACCTGTTATTATGACATTTAAAGCGACCTGTTGCCGACCCCCTTGTTATTATGACGTTTAAAGAGACCTGTTGCTGACCATTTTGGTCTTATGATGACGTTTAAAGCGACCTGTTGCCGACCACTTTGGTCTTAGATGACGTTTAAAGCGACCTGGAGCCGACCACTTTGGTCTAGGATGATGTTTAAAGCGACCCGTGTTGTCGACCACTTTGGTATTATTATGACGTTTAAAGCGACCTGTTGCCGACCACTTTGGTCTTATGACGTTTAAAGAGACCTGTTGCCAAACTGTTAAAGAGACCTGTTGCCGACCACTTTGGTCTTATGACGTTTAAAGCGACCTGTTGCCGACCACTTTGGTCTTATGATGACGCCGTTTAAAGCGACCTGTTGCCGACCACGTTGGTCTTATGATGACGTTTAAAGCGAACTGATTGTAGCAACAATCGGTTACGCCAGACGCAAACAATGTGATGAGCGCCACCACCACAGAATGATCGCATCAGTTACTGTTTCATGTGAACAATACTTTCGTCCATTCGGTTGTGGGATCTTTCTGTACCAAGTTGTGAGAAGAACTTTTGTTGTTGTTGAGTTATGATCGGGTTTGTGAGCTTTTTTTTGCCTAGCGGTAAGGCGTTGGGCTGGTAAGCAGAAGGACCTCGGTTCGAATCCGCTTCGGCTCTACTTTCTCTTCAAAAGGGTTGTGGTTTGTGGACACTGTCTTGTGAATTTGTCTCTCGAAATTAATGAAACATTAAAATGGCTCTCATCGCTGCCCATCTTAATGCAAAAGTCATTCTGGTGGTGACAGTATAGTGATAGGTATATAATTTCCCTCTCCCCCCACCTCCGTACCCCCCTCTTCCCGTCCCTAATAAATCTTGTGGTTTCTGTGGACTAAGCACCATGTGTACTTACTTACTTACTGTTGCGATCGGAGGACATTGCAGCAGACTTCTTGTTTTTGAAGAACATATTTTACAGAACACAAAAACTGAAACGCGGTGCGAGTTAATGCATTGAATTTTTTATTAATTTTTTTATTCAAGTTTTATTTAAACATTTTGAATACATACAGAGGGAGTGAAAGGTTTGCAACAAGCATTCAGCATTCAAACCCACCTAGCAAAGAAATGTCCCATTTTCGGCTTGCAAAACGCCCGTTTCAGACACCTTTTGTAAATATTAAAAATGTAACACCAGTGAAATAGTTCACTCATGGTTTGATGTAAAGCGTTTCTTCAAACAGTTCACTTTGACATGCGGTAAATGTAGAAAAAGCAAAAAAAAGTTTGGTAGAAAGTGTGTGCCCATTGAACAAGATGACCTGAATGGAGGTTCACTTTTCGGCATTGGCTTTTAGTCATGTACAGTTAAAAAATAAAATAATAATAATAATAATAATAATAATAATAATTAATAGTCTTTTCGCTTTTGGTTATAAATTATGTCTCACTGTCTTACACCCAACGAAGTTCAGCACGTCTTGTGCAATGATGATGATTATTATTGTTGATCACTTTCATATAGCGCTGTTCTCTGCTCTCGAGCGGACTCGTGGCGCTCATGTCGCGGATGTGAGTCTGAATGAGTGACTGTATCCATTTTGTAGCGCATATTTTTTTCTCAATATCTAATGTTGGAAGAAAAGCGAGATTGTGGACATTTTGTGAGGGGAGGCTGCATGGGGAAATTAGCTCTTTTTGAAAACTCGCGTCAGTCTGTGCGGCTATATTGATACACTGCTTGTGGGAAAGGTGGACCCTTGAGTCGTGTAAGTTTAGTTCAACACAGTCTTATTCCGTTCATTTCAAACTGCATAGCAGTCTCAGCTTCTTTTATTGACTGTACAATCATGTGGCATAATAAGAGAGAGAGAGAGAGAGAGAGAGAGAGAGAGAGAGAGAGAGAGAGAGAGAGAGAGAGAAACTTGGTGTTTCATACCCAGTCAACCAATACGGTTATGTCAGAGAGAGAGAGAGAGAGAGAGAGAGAGAGAGAGAGAGAGAGAGAGAGAGAGAGAGAGATTACTTGCATCACCGTGTTTAGCGCGTGGGCTTCTCGATGTGTATTTCGTCTGTTTCACTCCTTTGCTTCGCTGTTGTCTGTTTTGTCTAGGCTACACACACACACACACACACACACACACACACACACACACACACACACACACACACACACCACACACACACACACATTCGTGCGCGCCCGCGCGCACACACACACACACACACACACACACACACACACACACACACACACACATACACACACACTCCCCCCCACCCACCCCACCCCCCACACACACTGACCCACCCACACCCACACAAGACACACCACACCACACCACACCACACCAAAATATTGAAACTGTTCGGTGTTTTGTCTCTAGAGACTGAAACATCAAACAGAAATGCTCAAGCTGGCTGTTTTGACCAGACGGCAACAAAACGCTCACGTAAAACGTAAACCTGTCAGGTCTGTGTCTGTGTGTGTGTGTCTCGCAGGTCCCAGCCAACGGCGCGTACCGTGGGGACGAACGACGGCAGAGGCAGTGGTAGCTGGCCAGCTTCCAGCCCTCGCTCAACCCTCCACAGTCCTGTCACCATGCGCTCGGCCCCCCAAACCACGACCCCTCGCCACCACCACCACCACCACCACCAACGGGAAGTGTGACGCGGGAGAGGGCGGGTCATTGTTCAGGGGATTTACACAAGACCCATTTTGTCGGTTTTCGCCGCTTCTTCCTCCCGAGCCTGTGTGTCTGTGCAAAGTTTGGGGCAAGCTTAGTGCTTGTTGTGCAGAAATAACCAACAGAAAACCCTCCTGGTATCGTCCTGTGATTCATCTTTCGCAGTGAACGCCAAGCAGCGTGTGTCCAGCTCGTGACAAGAGCGTGCGATTTTGGGCAGACCCGTGTGCGGGCTGCTCTCTGCGGACGTTCACTGATGCTGAACTGCAACCAAAGCCCCAGCAGCATCTTTCACCAACGTGGCTGCGAGTGACAAATCTCCCGTAAAGTGTTACTACTCAGCTCCCGCGGAGACTTTTTTTTGGTGTGTGTGTGTGTGTGTGCTTTGATAAAGTGCATCTTTTATCAACAGCTGTTGTGACATTGACATTATCAGCCACAACGACAACTCGTTGACTGTGGAATCTTTCGCAGCCGCCAGTCTCTGATGTCGAGCAACTATGACACGGTGTTATCATGGTGATAAACGTTCCGTTTTGTGAGCTACGGAAGACATAGTCGCTCACAAGAAACATTCCCTGGATGGCGAGCAATTTATCAGCTGTCTGCACACGGGACAAACAGTAACACTCGTGAAAACTCAACAGCCTGGTGGTCTGTCCGACAGCCTTTATGATCCAGTGTGAAGGATTTGCAGGCAGTTGAGACTAGCGCAGACACGACGAGGTCGACGCGAGAGGACTGGCGAGGCGGTTGAAAAGTGTGCTGGATTTAGTCCCTCACTCTCTCTCCCCCCTCTCACGAGTGTGTGAGAAGAACACCACCTGTGGAAGATTTATTGCCGGTCGGGTTGGTGACGGCAAGTGCACAAGTTGCTGCGGTGCACGCCGTGTCATCGACTGTTGCGCTCCGCTTTCAATCGCGTTTGAAGGCCGCGTCCCGTCACTGTTGCAGTCCAGACTGTCACTAACTGTTGCAGTCCACGTCGAATCACTGTTGCAGTCCAGATTCTGTCACTGACTTTTGAAGTCCACGTTGAATCACTGTTGCAGTCCAGACTCTATCACTGACCAGACTCTATCACTGACTGTTGCAGTCCACGTCGAATCACTGTTGCAGTCCAGACTCTATCACTGACTTTTGAAGTCCACGGTGAATCACTGTTGCAGTCCAGATTCTATCACTGACCGTTAAGTCCACGTTGAATCACTGTTGCATTCCAGACTCTATCACTGACTATTGCAGTCCACGTCGAATCACTGTTGCAGTCCAGACTCTGTCACTGACTGTTGCAGTCCACGTCGAATCACTGTTGCAGTCCAGACTCTGTCACTGACTGTTGCAGTCCACGTCGAATCACTGTTGCAGTCAACGTCGCGTCATTGTTGCAGTGTAGGCTCTGTGGCTTGCAGTCCACGTGAAGTCACTGTCGCAGTCCACGTCGTCTGACTGTCGCAGTCCACGTGAAGTCACTGTCGCAGTCCACGTCGTCTGACTGTCGCAGTCCACGTGAAGTCACTGTCGCAGTCCACGTCGTCTGACTGTCGCAGTCCACGTGAAGTCACTGTCGCAGTCCACGTCGTCTGACTGTCGCAGTCCACGTGAAGTCACTGTCGCAGTCCACGCCGAAACGCCATTTGCAATCTGTGGCTGTTTTTCGGCCTGGGCTTTGTTTGCCTCAGCGAATCAATAGGACCAGCAAATATTGCACAAAACACATTAGTGAGGGGAAGAAACCTGGGCAGTTCTTGAGCAAGAGACTGTGCGGCATTGTCTGTTCCCAGAGATTAAGTCTTCTGTCAGCCCGGGACTGACCGTGTTTGTCTCGGTCTGCATAGAACTGACCTTAGGGCTTTGTGACAGTGACTGTTATCTTGCCTAGTGTATGAGCGAACTATTTTCCCGGAAAACAAAACAAAAACAAAAGCAAGCTACCACCTGTAGCTTTGAACATCGCTTTCATTACCTTCGGAACATGCCCACTGGATGATCCAGTTTCAGTTTAATAGTTAATCGTGACCAAAGAGTCTGAATCGTTGCCTGAAAAGAATTTCTCCCCCCTGTTCCTTGTGTACGACGCCGTCGTCGGTTTGATCAGCCCCCCCTCGCTACCCGAACATGTCCAAGATGAGTTTTTTCGGATGGAGGAAGAACCTCCAGATCAGCGAGCAGGACCCGTCCTACAAGGTGCGCTACCTGGGCAACGTGCAGACGGCGATGATGAAGGGCGAAGGGTGCGTGGACAAGCCGGTGGGCACCATCTGGAACAACTACATGCGATCCCCGCACCCCGGCCTGGAGATGAAGCTGGTGCTGACAGGCTCGGGCCTCAAGGCCTACACCAAAGAGCAGGGCCTCACCGAGTACCGGGCCCACCGCATCTCCTACTGCATCGCCCACCCCAGCTACCCCAAGCTGTTCGTGTGGGTGTACCGGCACGAAGGCAAGAAGATGAAGATGGAGCTCCGCTGCCACGCGGTGCTGTGCAAGTCCGAGGCCAAGGCCAAGGCCATCGCCCTGCAGCTGCACGAGAAGCTGTCCTTCGCCCTCAAAGAGTTCCAGCGGGAGAAGCTCCGCAAGCAGAACTCCCGCTTGACGCTGCAGAGGACCAACTCGCTGCCCAAGGCGGGGTCCGTGCTGCCGCTGAGGAAGCAGCTCCTCAGCACTGCCACCAACTTCAAACCGCCCGCCAGCAAGTCGACGGGAGCGCCCAAGCTGGGCGCCATCCACGAAGATTACGAGGAGGAGGAGGAGGAGGAGCTGGTCGCTGCGGAGCTGGCCCTGGAGGAGGAGGAGGACGAGAGCTTCAACGAAGGAGAGATGCGGGTCGGCGAGGAATACTCGGCTGTTATGCTGGACGCCCTCAACCTGGAGTCCACGGGGGCGATGGCGGACGAGTTCCACTCGGAGCCTATCATTGACGTTGAGATCGGCAACGATATCGAGCAGCTGCGCTGTGACCGAGACGTTCAGTACTGTGTGCACGAGGCGACTGACTCGGACGAGGAGAGCGCGGAGTCGGGTTTTCATGATCAGGACGAGAGGGCGCAGGCGGCGGTGGAGGAAGAGGTGGAAGACGTTGGGGAGGAGGGCAGCGAGGTAGTCTTAAGTCCCATCGGGGACGAGTCAGTTGAAGCCTCCTAAAGAGGCGTCCCGTGGTCTTCACACGTAGAACTAGAAGACACTCGTCTTGTTTGTGCACCGTCGTCAAGAGCCTCCTGGTGACGCCGCCTTCCACTGTCGTCTTGTGTATCACCAGGTGTCTAACGCACGGACTTCACGGACCAGTGCGTGCGTGTCACGCGCTGCGGTCACCGGCCGATACAAGGCATTTTGTGACTGTAGACCTCTTCTTCTTCTTCTTCCATACCCCCCCCCCACCCCCACCCCATCCCCCGCCCCCCGCCTTCTCTCGTTCTTGTGATGACGCTGTCGTTTGAGTCATCAGTCTCGTCGTCTTTCGCATCGTTCACGTGATTGCATGCGGATGTGTTGTCACAACAGGACAGTGATAACGTTCGACTCATCATTCCGCACGTGTCTTGTGTCCTGGATAGCTGGAAACCAGACGGATGTGGACTTGTGGAAACTAAACCGCGATTATTTCGAGCAGTGCATAACGAACACTGCGTCGGTATTAATTGCAGTAATGTTAAGGCCTCTCTTGGACTGGTTTCTGGGGCAGACATGGGGATACTGAAGCAGAAGCATTTCTCTGGGAGTGTAACCCGTGCGTGTCCTAGCTGCGATGTTGTCATATTTACAGGACCGAATCGCCTGAAATTACTGACACTGTTAAGGGCCAAAGACTTTCTCCTGTACTCAAGAGTATACGGGTTTCTTCGTTACATTATATGGACACATTCTTTTTGTGTGTTTGTGTTTTGTTTAAAAAAGGACTTGGCGTGCTCAAAGATTTGTTGAAAACTTGTTGGTGCAAAAGCGACCTTCCAAAGACAACAGAGATATTGTGAAGATAAACGCAGAGAAACTGTGAAGACAACAAAGATACTGTGGCCACAAGAGAGATATTGTTAAGCATTGAGTGAAGCAATACACTTGTGAACCGGTGTATGAAGACAGTATATATGTTGTGGACACAACAGGGATACTGTATACAGATATTATCACTACAGCAAGAATACTGATTAAAACTAGGATATCGTGGAGACATCAGGGATATTAGTAAGACTAGGATATTGTGCAGACATCAGGGATATCGTAAAACCACAGGATAATGTCAAGCAAGGAGTTAAGAAATATATTATACATATGATCCGGTGTATGAAGACGAACGGTGATAATGTGAAGCAGTATACACTTGTGATCCCTTGTCACCAGCTTGAGTATACACTTGTGATCCATTGTCAACCAGTTAGTTCTCAAAACGTTCATTCATATATATATATATATATATGTATATATGTAAGATGCAGTGAAATGTACAGTAGGTCAAGCTGGATTTTCATCACACAGAAAAGGACGCTGTTGATTCTCAGCTTACAGCGTACAGCCAGCTTTGATGATTTGATGATGAGATCCAATCACATAAAAGGTTAAAAAGCACGCTATTTATTATGACGAAACACGACATGCGAATTTTCGGGGTAAGCTCCGTTTTCAAGCTACAAAACAACACTTAAGCAAAGTTCTGTTAAACGGTGAAAAATGAGACGCAGGACATTTATCTGCTTTCGGTTGAGCTGACTTGTTACGTTGTTTTTTCCTGAATGTGATGACGAACGCAAGTATATTATGTGATAAAGTCTATGAGCGTGAAATCATATATTATGACTGAATCCGTTGATTGTTGATTTTTTTTTTTTTGATAATCAGAAGCCAGGATACGGCTACAAAGTCGAAACGAATATTCAGAGGGCAAATGTGTGATGTGTGTTAAATGTGCTTAACCATGTATTTTGTTATGGATAGAAAGACAGACCACCAACAAAGCAGTGAAAAAGAAACTTGAACTTTAACAGAATTCTTGTCACAGTTTGACGTGGTAGTGTGTTGTATATTTATACTGTATATAGTATCCTATTCTAAAAACACACCACGTGACACTGTGATAGAAAAGAAAGGGGTACAATATTCCACTCTGAAAATTCATCACGCGCTAGATTGACTAATTTAGCGACCCAGAACGCACTTGTCTTTCAGTGTATTAAATCGTAAAAGGGACGTGTAATTATATTTTTGAATTAACTATTGACGTCTTCACTTTTTTTTTATACTCACTTTAACTGAACATGAGGCTGTGTAACAGTCAATGTTAGGCCTTCCATTCATCTGGCTGGCCATGCCAAAAACCTTAACACAGCGATTTTCTTCGGTATTACATATGTGACTCAATGCTAATATTAAGTTTTTACATGGTGGTCCTCCCCCTGATACAACCGTAGAAAGGGTTGACTGGGCGTAAAACACCAAGCTACTTACTTACTGCATGTTGGTGATACTTAAACTGAAGTTAGCCTTAAAACATTGTCACAGTGGTTTAAACATTGTCACAGTGGTTATTCACTTGAAACAGTAATTCTCTGCAATAAATTTGTATATGATCAAGTTCAAACATACTACGAGTTTGAGGTCACGTATCTCATTTTTTTGTTCTTTCTTTCTTTCCCTCTCAGTAACTGTCTTTCTTTCTTTCTTTCTTTCTTTTGTTAAAAGAAATCTGAAAAAAGAAGAAGAAGAAGCTTGACTGCCAGCATTCCGAAGACAAGATCAAAACACAGAAAAGGTTGAAATGGACGCTTTTTTTTTTTTTTTTTAGACAGTGCAAAATATTATCTGATCAAGGCAAGCGTTCTTTTGAACCTTCCGTGCATTTTTGTTGTTGTTTTTTTGCTTTTTTTTTCTCTCTCCAAATGTAGCGCCCACTAAAGGACATAACTGACGCATTTCCTGGCTGGATTCGACACATTCGGGTATCGACTAAATCTTAAGGTTTACCCAAAACGTTGCACTTCACGTGACAAATGAACCTCAATTTCACTTCCGCCCTCTCCTCCCTCTATTTTGGTTATCCGTCTGTCTTCCCCCCTTCACTCTGGGAAGAGTCTAATTTGTCCACTAAGCTTATTACGAATTAAACATTGAAGGGAAGTACAGCCTACTTTCGTTTCTCAACTGTTGAGTGAACTTGAAGTACATTCCGACACGATTAACTGTCTGTTGCCACTGCTCTGTAGGCCTACGTGACCGACTCAGCTTACCATAAAACACAGACATAGCTGTGACTTAGGAAAAAGTGATGAACCCGTGTGTTTGACGACAACTTACCAGCACGCGCATACATGGTTATACCGTTTTCCAAGTCAACGGGTAGCATCTCACCAGAATTGACCCGTTTGTTTGTAACAAAACAAAACAACAACAAAAAGCAGCAGCCCCAAATCACACACACACACACACACACACACACACACACACACACACACACACACACACACACACACACACACACACACACACACACCTAAACGAAAAACGAAAACAGACAAATAAAAACAGACAAACAAAAAACACCGAAAAATATCAACCAAAAAAGATGGCGATGACCGACAGACGTTAGGAAAACAAGATCAAAAACACGCGAAGGGTTAATAAAAATGAACGCTTTGTAAAAATCATCCATTCAGAACACTTTCTAGTACTTAACTGTTAACCGTCCGTGTGTTTGGATCTCATGCTTTGCATGTCTTAGTGTATCCAGCATAAACTGGCATAGCACGAGAACAAATGTACCCACACAGGTATGTTTTACTATCATGGAAAACCAGTGTATCGCAATGGTCTGTTAATTTTATATTTTTCTGTTCGTTCACAAATTGCCTACAGCTACAAGCATGCACTCGTAAGTTTTGATATCGAACAACAGAATTGGCTGGAACATCGTTAGCCTTTGTTTCTTCTTCTTCTGATGTTCTTTTACGTCCACGGAGACCATAAGAACTATTATGGACGGGGAGCCCGGGACGGCCACCTTGACTTTCACACAGCTCCTGAGCTCTGATTTACCACGGATGAAGTTCAAATTATTATTATTCATAGCTTTTATATAGCTCTCGAGCAGACTCACTGCGCACATTGGCATGTGATTCTGAATGAGTGACTGTATCCTTCAGTGATGCTTTACGTCCACAGAGACCATAAGAACAGTTATGGACGGCCACCTCGACTTTCACACAGCTTCTGAGCTCTGATACACCACGGTTCAAGTTCCATGTTACTTGACGTCTACAGAGACCATAAGGACTATTAGAGACGGGGGTACCCAGGACAGCCACCTCGACTTTCACACACAGCTCCCGAACTCTGAAACCCTTTTTGCAAGCACTGTTTGACTTGACTAGAAGACCCTGTTCATTTCTAGACGGTATTTGTAACGGCGCAAACTGTAAAAAAAAAAAAAAAAACTGTTCAAGCGTCATCAGCTGGGAACCTGAGAACAGTTAGTAACATGACTTCGACACGCAGCGCCTTCTATGAGTCATATAATCCCCTGCACCAAGGTCCGCCAGCGTGGTGTCGGCTTCTCTGAGTTAGTGTGTTGGTCTTAGTTATTCGAGTTTAGCGGCCCCTCATCCTCAAAGGGGCCTGTCAGGACATGCCTTTTCACTTACTTTGCACGGGCCACACCCGACATAGTTCAGGAGCTGTGTGAGAGTCGAGGTGGCCGTCCTGGGCTG
>JABMCL010000154.1:687500-692500 GCA_018857735.1 Alviniconcha marisindica | reverse complement strand
AGAGTAACAGGAAGCCAGAGCGTTGGCGAAATAATGCAGGTGAGACAACTAAGCCGCGTTGAAATATCCTCTCATAATCATTCTCGTTTCGCAGCTGGAGGAAGAAGGAGGCTGTATGTAACAGTGTGCCACGTACACTGAGGACTTGCAGGGCAGAACTATGCATGACGACAAAGGTCTTATTGTCAGCCTTTCTCTCGTCACTAGAGTAGCTGCATGGATTAGGTCAGGCGAAGACCGACGTGGTGGAAAGCACGGGCCGGTGCGGTGCTAACTTCATACGTGCTGTCCTTTGTTTCGTCCGGGATTTAAAAACCTACCGACGGGCCAGTCTGATTTTTTGTAACGGCTTCCTCGTCTGTCTGTAAAAGGCTGGCTCAATTAAGCTCTGCGGTAATTTCTTATCACTTAATTTTGTCACGTTCCTCGTGACAGCAGTTTCTGTCTGTCTGTCTGTCTGTCTGTCTGTCTGTCTGTCTGTCTGTCTGTCTGTCTGTCTGTCTGTCTGTCTGTCTCTCTCTCTCTCTCTCTCTTCTCTCTCTCTCTCTCTCTCTCTCCCTCTCTCTCTCTCTCTCTATATATATATATATATATAAAACAGTTTCTCTCTCTCTCTCTCTCTCCCTCTCTCTCCCCCCCCCCTCTCTCTATATATATAACAGTTTCTCTCTCTCTCTCAATCTCTCTCTCTCTCTCTCTAAAACAGTTCTCTCTGTCTCTCTCTCTTTGTCTCTGTCTGTCTGTCTGTCTGTCTGTCTGTCTGTCTGTCTGTCTGTCTGTCTGTCTGTCTGTCTGTCTCTCTCTCTCTCTCTCTCTCTCTCTCTCTCTCTCTCTCTCTCTCTCTCTCTCTCTATATATATATATATATATATATATGTATATGCACGTGGCCCGGTGGGTGACTATTGATTGATCTTAGAGCTTCTGCTTGAACAAAGCCATAAGTGGCCTTTAGCTGCACCACAGCGTCATGCAATGCTTTAGAATAGTCTGACATGTCTGTTAAAGGCGACAAGGAAACTGTACGCTTCTAAATACAGCACTGGACAAGGACACGAGAAGGTACAACGTTTCGACACAAAATGTCTTCGTCAGGAACAACTAAAATAATAATAGAGAGAGGAAAAACCCCTCAACTAAAAGAGAGAGAGAGAGAGAGAGAGAGAGAGAGAGAGAGAGAGAGAGAGAGAGAGAGAGAGAGAGAGAGAGAGAGAGAGAGAGAGCAAGAAAAGCAATCACACGGCCCCCCCCCCCCCCCGGTCATTTTATGATTTGGAAGCAAGGAAAATGGTATTACAACGATGAGCGCGAATGGACTTATCAATTTCTTATCAAGGACTTATCAAAGTCATTGTCTTACTGACTTTCTGTTTGCAGGGTTGGAAGCTGGGACAAATTGTTCAACAAACTCAGGAGCTGTGTGAAAGTCGAGGTAAGACGTCCTGGGCTCCCGTCCCTAATAAGCCTAAGGTTTCTGTGGACGTAAAGCAACACTTCAACCAATAACCAACTGTTATCGTCCACGCCGCACCTGTAGTGTATGAAACATGCCAGACGGCAGTGTTTACCAGTGTTGCTCTGTTCATGTACCTGCTGTGTAAACGTGTCAGAAAGCAATAGTTTCAAGTTTAGTGTTGCTGCTTCACCATAATCATAAGGTCGAGAGACCGTAATTATAAAGACTAAATATTAGGGACGGGGAGCCCAGGACGGGTTCAGAGTTCAGGAGCTGTGTGAAAGTCGAGGTGGCCGTCCCGGGCTTTCCGTCCTAACGAGCCTTATGTGGACGTAAAGTAGTAATAATGAACCATGCTCACGCACTGGTCTCAGCTTCTCCCTAATATGTCAACCGACACCCGAGGACATTAAGCAACACAACAGCAGCAGGAACCCAGGACGGCCACCTCGGCCGACTTTCACACGTACAGCTCCTGAACTCTGAAGCAGAAGGCAATGCTCACCAATGCTGTGTTTGTGTCAAACGGTGGTGGACCTGCCGGCCGCCAGTCCGCCTTGCCCGCCTTGCCCGTGATGTAAGTTTGTTTGTTGGAAAACCGGCGGTGCGTAGCCTCCAATGTTGTTATACACGCTACTGAGCACTCGTGCTCTGTGACCCGTCCCTAATGCAGTAATAGCTATATAGTCCTTGTGGTCTCTGTGGACGTGAAGCGACATTGAACTTGAACGCGGTGTGGTGGGCCGGTTTGGCCAAGCGGTAATTAAGGCGTTAGGCTGGTAAGCACAAGGACCTCGGTTCGAATCTGCTTTTGCCCTCCTTTCTCTTCAAAAGCTGTGGTCTGTGGACACTGTCTTGTGGCTTTGTCCCTCATAATTATGAAACCTTAAGATGGCTCTCATCGCTGCCCATCTTTAGGCAGAAGTCATTCTGGTGGTGACAGTGTAGCGATAGGTATAGAACTTCCCTCTTCCCACACCTCCATACCCCTTCCCCTCCTTCTCCCCGTCCCTAATAAGCCTCATGGTTTCTGTGGACGTTATAAGCACCATGTTTACTAACTGAACGTGGTGTGTCAGAGCTCAGCAGCTGTGTGAAAGCCGAGGTGGCCGTCCTGGCGAGAGCAAGAGGAGGGAGGAGGCTCTCACAGCGAGTTGGACTGTCTTTTGCTACAAGTTTCAACAGTTGCTTTTCGGACACTCTCTTTGCGACTTCGCTTCGCACAGCTTGTTGAAACAGCAATTAACGAAGCACACAAGCTGCTAATTCGCACTGGCAACTGTTTCAAGTTCAACGTTGCCGCTTCATGCCCACGGAGACCGTAATTATAAGGACTAAGTATTCGGGACGGGGAGCCCAGGACGGGTTCAGAGTTCAGGAGCTGTGTGAAAGTCGAGGTGGCCGTCCTGGGCTTTCCGTCTTTCCGTCCTTCCGTCCTGACTCCTACCCCCACCTCCTTAACATTGTTGTTCTGGCGGTGGTGACGGTCTCTTCGGTCTTACGGGTCGAAGAGAGCGGATGAGAGCGGATGAGAGCGGATGAGCCATTAATGTCTTCCCTGCCCCTCCCCAACCCCCAACCCCCTGTCCCTGTCACTAAGAAGCCCTATGGTTTCTGTGGACGTAAAGAACCATGTTTACTTATTCTGTGATGTGACAGCCCAGGAGCTGTGTGAAAATCGAGGTGGACGTCCTGGGCTCCCGTCCCCAGCGGTCTCTGTGGACGTAAAGCAACATTAACTAGAACTGTGTGTGTTTCGGAGTTCAGGAGCTGTGTGAAAGTCGAGGTGGCCGTCCTGGGCTCCCCGTCCCTAACAGTCCATACGGCCTCTGTGGACGTAAAGACGTAAAGAGGGAAATGCAAATGAAGAGAAAATCATCATAGCGAAAAGTGCAACTGGAAGGGAAACAATCATAATGCGAGTGAAAGGGTAATAATCATGACGCAAACGCGCAACTGGAAGGGGCACAATCTTGATGCAAATGAAAGGACATAATTGTAGTGCAGGGCCGGACCAGAAGGAGGGTGGTTGGAGGAGGGGGCGGGGGGGGGGGGGGGGGGGCAGGATGAGAGGGATCGGGTCCGAGCCACCTCCCCCCCCCCCATCCCTTTTTAAAGTAACAAACGAGGTTTGCAAGCGTAGAGGATGGTTGCTGTCCCTCTGTCTCTGTCTGTCTCTCTGTCTGTCTGTCTCTCTGTCACTGTGTGTATTCGTGTGTGTGTGTGTGTGTGTGTGTGTGTGTGTGTGTGTGTGTGTGTGTGTGTGTGTGTGTGTGTGTGTGTGTGTGTGTGTGTGTGTGCTTTGAATAGGAAATGATACCGGTATAGTTGTAGATTACGTTCAACCACTGTTTATTACGGAGATCAAGGCAATGATGTTTTACATATGTAAAACATGGGTGCGTTAACAATCTTAAACACAGAGCAAGACTAAAAACTTATCAGAGGCCAGGAAAAGGTCACCAGTGAATCGCACAGATATTAGAACTGTACCCCTGCGTCTTCAGGAACCCCTCTTTTCTATCTACCCGTCCGGCTCTGTAATGCAAATGAAAAGGGAATTATCACAGCGCAGAAGCGCAGCTAGAAGGTAAACAATCATGGTGCAAATGAAATCCAAATAATCATAGCGCAAGTCTGATAGGGAAATTACCATTCAGATTCGACTTCAGATTCTTTATTCACCAAGTTTTACAACAAGGAAAGCGTCTAGAAAGCGGTAAGCATACAAACATAAGCAAACAACAACACTGACGTACATCTTGACCATGTTGCTTTACGTCCACAGAAGCGAGGTTGCTTATTAGGGACGGGGACGGGGGAGGAGGGGGGGGGAAAAAGTGATGGCTCGACCGCGGATACCGCCCGAAAAAGACCGGAGAGACCGTGGACCGCCGCCAGAACAATGGTAAAGTGTTAAGGCGGTGTCCCCTCGCCATTGCGCAGCTTTGCTGTTTCAACTGTCGTGCTGGGCAGTCGCAAGGACAATGTCCGTTGCACTGCTGTTGAGGAACAACCCGAACCCGAACAACCGAAGCAAAAGAAGTCCAACTTTCGCAGCCCAGCTCCACCTCCCTGCTCACGATCTCTTCTGGGCTGAGGGTCCAGCTCCACCTCCCTCCTCTTGATCTCTTCTGGGCTGCGGGTCCAGCTCCACCTCCCTCCTCTTGATCTCTTTTGGGCTGGGGTCCAGCCCACCTCCCTCCTCTTGATCTCTCCCGGCTGAGGGCCAGCCCACCTCCCTCCTCTTGATCTCTTCGGCCAGGGTCCGCCCACCTCCCTCCTCTTTATCTCTTCTGGGCTGCGGGTCCAGCCCACCTCCCTCCTCTTTATTCTTCTGGCCAGGGTCCAGCTCCCCCCTCCTTCTGATCTCTTCTGGGCCGGGTCCAGCTCCACCTCCTCCTTTGATCTCTTCTGGGCTGCGGGTCCAGCCCACCTCCCTCCTCTTGATTTTTCTGGCAGGGTCCAGCCCACCCCTCCTCTTGATCTCTTCTGGCAGGTCCAGCTCCACTCCTCCTCTTGATCATCCTGGGCGACGTGGCCC
>JABMCL010000154.1:665000-672500 GCA_018857735.1 Alviniconcha marisindica | reverse complement strand
ACTGTATAACACGTGCCTGCAATGACGAAGACTGTAATCACGCAAATCCCCACTCCGCTAGGCAGGCTCTGTCTTCACTGCGCAGTCATCATCATTCCATTACCGTTCACCGTTTAGCTTTGTAGGTATTGATTTCCCGTAACTTAATGGAGATGCACGTTGCGTAGACTGCCCGTATCTATAAATATTTATGGTACTTGCTGTCATAATAACTGTCAGCGCTAACGGCTTTTAAAATGTACCTTTTGAGAGATGCGAAGATAATCATAATCGATGACAGTGTGGTGTTTCTTTCTCGTGCTGCGATATTTACTGATTGAAGTGTTTGTATTTGATGGCAGTCTTTACATTGAAATGTCCCGTTTTGGCTGTGAATTTCGTTCAGAATTTTTTTAATAGTTTTTGCATTCTGTTCTGTTGTTTAACTGCTATGTGAGTCCGTTTATGTGTCACCAATGTTTCACACACACACACACACACACACACACACACACACACACACACACACACACCACACACACACACACACAGAGGCACCCACACACACGAGAATTCTGACAATGCAAAGCCTACTTTACACAGCTTAAAACGGGCGGCAAACAGAGATGGATGAAAACAGCAGCGCGGAACAGAAAAACATGGCAGCTAGGTCTACAGTACACACGAAGGTACAGCTGGATCCTAACACACGAGGGTGTAGCTTGACTCTAACACACAATGGTACCAGTTGACACTAACACACGAGGGTATAGCTTGACTCTAACACACAAGGGTACCAGTTGACACTAACACACGAGGGTGCCTTTTGACCTTAACACACGAAGGTGCCTTTTGACCTTAACACACGAAGGTACCGCTTGATCCTAACACACGAGGGTATAGTTTGACTCTAACACACAAGGGTACCAGTTGACTCTAACACACGAGGGTACCAGTTGACACTAACACACGAAGGTGCCTTTTGACCTTAACACACGAAGGTACCACTTGATCCTAACACACGAGGGCATAGCTTGACTCTAACACACAAGGGTACCAGTTGACACTAACACACGAGGGTGCCTTTTGACCTTAACACACGAAGGTACCACTTGATCCTAACACACGAGGGTATAGCTTGACTCTAACACACAAGGGTACCAGTTGACACTAACACACGAAGGTGCCTTTTGACCTTAACACACGAAGGTACCGCTTGATCCTAACACACGAGGGTATAGCTTGACTCTAACACACAAGGGTACCAGTTGACACTAACACACGAAGGTGCCTTTTGACCGTAACACACGAAGGTACCGCTTGATCCTAACACACGAGGGTACACCTTGATCCTGACACACAAGGGTACCTCTTGATCCTAACATACGAGGGTACCGTTTGATCCTAACACACGAGGGTACCGCTTGATCCTAACACACGAGGGTACACCTTGATCCTGACACACAAGGGCACCGCTTGATCCTGACCCACGAGGGTACAACTTGACTCTAACACAGAAGGGTAACGGTTGACTCTAACACACGAGGGTGCCTTTTGACCGTAACACACGAAGGTACCGCTTGATCCTAACACACGAAGGTACCGCTGGATCCTAACACACGAAGGTACCGCTTGATCCTAACACACGAAGGTACCGCTGGATCCTAACACACGGGAGTACCGATTGACTCTAATACCGGAGGGTACCACCTGATCCTATCACAGGAGGGTACCGCTTGATCCTAACACACGAGGGTACAATTTGATCCTGATACACAAGGGTATCACCTGACCATAACACACGAGGGTACCGCTAGACCTAGCACACAAGGATACCACTTGATGCTAACACACGAGGGTACAACTTGATCCTGTCACACAAAAGTACCTTTGACTCTAGCACACGAGGGTACTGCTTGACTCTAACACGAGGGTACCACTTGATCGTGACACATGACGGTACCACTTTACACACGAGAACGCCCTTGACCTGGTGTCTTTGATATAAGGAATAAATATGTAAGGCACGGGGGAAAAAAATGTTGATGAAAGGTGATTGCCAGTGTGCAGTGAATAGATCGATAAAACACATACCTAAGGTTAAGAATGAACATGTTTTGACGGAACACGACGAGCCATGCGCGAGCTATAGGCATAAATGCCTCTTCATTGTCTCTGTTTGTCTGTCTGTCTCTGTTTCTCTCTCTCTCTCTCTCTCTCTCTCTCTCTCTCTCTCTCTCTCTCTGTCTCTGTCTGTCTGTCTGTCACTCCCCCCTCTCTCTCCTAACGACTACGTACGCATAAACGCCTCTTCTCTCTGTCTCTGTCTCTCTGTCTCTGTCTGTCAGTCTGTCTGTCTGATGTCTGACTCTCTCAACAACAACAATGTACGCACAATATATTTTTTATATTTTTTACGAAACGACGAAAATTAATGTAAATTAAATAACTGTTTCTTCGTCGCTTGGACGAAAGACATTATTTTTGGCCGTCAGATTTGGACGTCATCTCGCTGCGTTCCATTGAAAGGCGTTCCTCTTCCCATTTTTTTAGCCTTCTGTGTGTTTTGACCACAGACACCAGGGTCTGGCTTGACCTGGGGCACGAGGGCAAAGGTTGACCTGGGGCACGAGAGCAAAGGTTGACCTGGGGCACGAGGGCAAAGGTTGACCTGGGGCACGAGAGCGCAGGGTGACCTGGAGCACGAGAGCAAAGGTTGACCTGTGGCACGAGAGCAAAGGTTGACCTAGGGCACGAGAGCAAAGGTTGGTCTGGGGCACGAGAGCAAAGGTTGACCTGGGGCACGAGGGCAAAGGTTGACCTGGGGCACGAGAGCAAAGGTTGACCTGGGGCAGGAGGGCAAAGGTTGACCTGGGGCAGGAGGGCAAAGGTTGACCTGGGGCACGAGGGCAAAGGTTGGCCTGGGGCACGAGGGCAAAGGCTGTCCCAGACACACATAATTAATGCTTGAAAACCCACATTGGGAACGTCGCAGTTTCCGGCTTGACCCCTCGACCCCTAGACGACGCCCTACCTTGGAGGAATTAAGTGCTGCCTTTAGCCAACACGTAGGCGGGATCCAAAAGCACAGAAGGTTAAAAACAATGTAATTTTTGTTTTAATGGGACAACAAATCCCATGCGCATATCTTGTGTTGTTGTTGATTACTAAATCACACACACACACACACACACACACACACACACACACACACACACACACACACACACACACACACACACACACACACACACACACACACACACACACACACACACACACACACACACACACACACACACACACACACACACTCACGCACGCACGCACGCACGCACGCACGCACGCACGCACGCACGCACGCACACACACACAACCATTTTTAAAATTTTATATACCGCTATTTTCAGCTCTCGAGCAGACTCACTGCACTTACATGCGATTCTGTATTGTGTTTTTGGATCTCGTTTCAGAACGCTAGCAGACAATTTTGTTTCAGATATCTGTTTTTTTCGAGCGTGAATGAAAGCAACAGTAGCACCACACTGTGATCAAAATGTTCCGTTTTCTTGAAACCTTTCGCAATAAACCAAGACTGAAGACTGTTGAGCGTCACAAATCTTGTTTACAATCTTCAGTCGTATGCCGTTCTCAGGTGCGAATATTTGTTGTTGTTTTTCGGAGAAGGGAACAAAAAAATCAATTTAAAAAATCAAAGATTCGTTTGTAAAAATCCCCCTTTTTTAAATTTTATTTTCAATTTAGAATACGAATTTAGTGAGGAGCAATCATCGGGACTGTTGCAGAAAACCCTTTTGAGTGTCAGTGCTAGCCTAGCGGCTGCTCGTGGCCTCTTTGATCTTCCTTGGGTGTGAGCACGCAACACGCGTCCGTGTCCAATATGAAAGGAACGTTGCGTGCATCACTGAGAACTGGGACACTTGTAGGGGTCAGCCTGTCCCAGTAATCATCACCAAAGAAACTTTTTTGAAAAACTCGGTCTATAATAGTCAATAAAATATCTGAAGACAGTATTCATTAGTGTGAGTGTGTGTGTGTGTGTGTGTGTGTGCGTGCGTGCGTGCGTGCGTGCGTGCGTGCGTGCGTGCGTGCGTGCGTGCGTGCGTTGCGTGCGTGCGTGCGTGGTGTGTGTGTGTGTGTGTGTGTGTGTGTGTGTGTGTGTGTGTGTGTGAGTGTGTGTGTGTGTGTGTGTGCGTGCGTGCGTGCGTGCGTGCGTGCGTGCGTGTGTTGGTGTGTGTGTGTGTGTGTGTGTGTGTGGTGTGTGGTGTGTGTGAGTGGTGTGGTGGTGGTGTGTGTATGTGTGTGTGTGTGTTGTGTGGTATGTGTGTGTGTGTGTGTGTGTGTGTGTGTGTGTGTGTGTGTGTGTGTGTGTGTGGTGTGGTGTGTGTGTGCGTGTGTGTGCGTGGTGCGCGGCGCTCGCGCGTGTGTGTGTGTGTGTGTGTGTGTGTGAGTGCTGGTGTGCGTGGTGTGTGTGTGTGTGTGTGTGTGTCGTGTGTGTGTGTGTGTGTGTGTGTGTGTGTGTGTGTGTGGTGGTGTGTGTGTGTGTGGTGTGTGTGTGTGTGTGTGTGTGTGTGTGTGTGTGTGTGGTGTGTGTGTGTGTGTGTGTAAGTCCGTGCGTGCGTGCGTGCTCGTGTATGTGCGGTGCCTGTGCGGTGCTGTGGCGGTGTGGGTTGTGTGTGGTGTGTTGTGTGTGTGTGTGTTGTGTGTGTGTGTGTGTGTGTGTGTGTGTGTGTGTGTGTGTTGTGTGTGTGTGTGTGTGTGTGTGTGTGTGTGTGGTGTGTGTGTGTGTGTGTATGTGTGTGTGTGTGTGTGTGTGTGTGTGGTGGTGGTGTGTGTGTGTGGTGTGCGTGTGCGTGTGGTGTGTGTGTGTGTGTGTGTGCGTGTTGCGTGTGCGTGTGTGTGTGGTGTGTGTGTGTGTGTGTGTGTGCAGAATTCATACGCTGGACTAGCACGGGTTAGCCCGCTAGGTACCCTTTATTGCACTCACACCCGCAACAAACGGTTGTGCCGGGCTTGGCCCAGCGGTAAGGCGTTAGGCTGGTAAGCAGAGCTACCTCGGTTCAAATCCGCTTCGGTTCTCCTTTCTCTTCAATAGTTGTGGCCTGTGGACCATTGTCTTGTGACTTTGTCCATCACAATTAATGCAACATTAAAATGGCTCTCATCGCAGCCCATCTTAACGCAGGGGTCATTGCGATGGTGACAGTGCAGCGATAGGCATGTAATCCACCTTCCCCCCCCTTCCCCTCCCAGTCCCTGATAAGCCTTATGGTTTCTGTGCGCATTAAGCACTATGTTTATTTAATTACTCTCCGGAGTGGGGATAGCTCAGTGGTTAGAACTCCGGACACGTGATCGAAAGGTCGCGGGTTCGAGTCCCGGCAGGAGCGGCGGGAGAAGTTTCTTCTCCAGGGTCAGCTTTCTGTGCTGACTCTTATTTCGGTATCCGTTCCACTCCCTTGTTACCGCAGCAGCACGTAAAAGGTCCCGGTCATTCTGCCAAAAGTGCAGGCGGCAGGTTACAGCTAAACGTAACACGCATGTACCTTACGTATGTGGCTCTGCCTGAAGTGATATTGTGCATGGTTGTATAGTGTACACAGAACGCGCCGATGTATAGTGTACACAGAACGCGCCGATACGGCAGCAGTTTCACGTGGCACCAGCCATGTTAGAGCTGTAAGTACACCACTTCGGTGGATATTCAAAAAAGCGCTATAAAAACCTAGCCACTCATGCAGAATCATATGCGAACGCAGTGAGTCTGCTCTAGAGCGGAGAACAACGCTATAATAATAATAATGATGTACATTTATTATGCGCTCATCAACGCCCTGAGTGCTCACACTGAGTGCTCAATATTCTATACACATGTAGAGCGCAGTCTTACCAAAACAATTTACATAAGGTATTTTATGGAAACCACACACACACACACACACACACACACACACACACACACACACACACACACACACACACACACACACACACACACAACACACACACACACACCACGCACCACAACACCACACCACACACCACCCACACCCACACCCACACACACCACCACGCATGCACGCACGCACGCAGCCACTCACTCACTCACTCACTCACACACACATACACACACACACTCTCTCTCTCTCCTCTCTTCTCTCTCACACACACACACACACTAACACACACACACACTAACACACAACACACACACACACACACACACACACAACACACACACAACACACACACACACACACACACACACACACCACACCGCACACACACACACACACACCACACACACACACACACACACACACACACACACACACACACAACACACAAACACACACACACAAACACACACTGACTGTAGCAGAAACTGGATACTGATATCAGCTGGGGCAGAGGAAATACTGTGAGAAGAGGACGATTTCCAGTTTGGCTTTAAAAGACAACAGGGTTGAGCGGTGTCTAAAGAACATAAAAAAGCGGTCAACAACAACTGGGCGTTAACCAAGCTAAGGAGCGAAGAGAGCGGGTGAGTCGCTGTCTTGAGGCGCCCCACTGCCCATCGTAATGACCCCAGGGGTCAGTGAAGCCAGAGAGAGAGAAAGCCAGCGGACCAGGCTTCTAGCCCAGTTGACGGTCACTAAAAAGGTATGCGAGGAACGCCAGTGGGCAATATTGGGACGAGAGCTTTTATTCCCCGGCAGTAAACTTCGCGGCATGTGCCACAAAGGACGTTGTATGTGGGATGAATATGTATGTATGTAAAACCACCAAAGACGCTGATCGTTCTTTGCAATGTTACTTGTATGTATGTAGGTATGTATGTATGCAAAGCCAGCAAGAGCGGTTGATCGCTCTTTACAATGTTAATTGTATGTCTGTATGTATGTATGTAAAGCCAGAAAGAGCGGTTGATCGTTCTTTACAATGTTACTTGTATGTCAGTATGTATGTATGTAAAGCCAGAAAGAGAGGTTGATCGTTCTTTACAATGTTACTTGTATGTCTTGTATGTTCTTTACAATGTTACTTGTATGTCTGTATGTATGTATGTATGTATGTATGTAAAGCCAGAAAGAGAGGCTGATCGTTCTTTACAATGTTACTTGTATGTCTGTATGTATGTATGTAAAGCCAGAAAGAGAGGTTGATCGTTTTTTACAATTTTACCTGTATGTCAGTGTGTATGTAAAGCCGCCAGAGGGGTTGATCGTTCTTTACAATGTTACTTGTATGTCTGTATGTATGCAAAGCCAGCAAGAGAGGTTGATCGTTCTTTACAATGTTATTTGTATGTCTGTATGTATGTAAAGCCAGCAAGAGAGGTTGATCGTTTTTTCCCCGTGTTACATGTATATATGTAAAGTCAGCAAGAGAGGTTCATCGTTCTTTACAATGTTATTTGCATGTCTGTATGTATGTAAAGCCAGCAAGAGAGGTTGATCGTTCTTTACAATGCTATTTGTATGTCGTATGTAGGGGCCA
>JABMCL010000154.1:650000-657500 GCA_018857735.1 Alviniconcha marisindica | reverse complement strand
GGGCCGAATGGGGCCGACCCCTCACGTCTGTCAATCAATGACCTCACGGCACTGAGAGCCTTTTGTCATGAACTGGACGTCAGCAACGTGAGGCCAGGACATCGGTAAGCCGGTTAGAGACAAAAGCCGTTCGGGGATGTCAGCTGTTTGAGGATTAGTTATACACGCTTGTCAGATTTACGACATTCCTCTGAAACTCCCTTCTCCTTTTTTTTTTTTTTTTTTTTTTTTTCGTCCATCGCTGGAGTCAATACGGAACTTACAAGTCCTGAGGAATACACAGGTTAGGATGTTTGAACCGACAATCTTAACACCAGTTTTTATCATCTTCTGTCTGTCTGTCTGCCTCGTGTATCACGTGCTGCTGCTTTTTGATTCTGTCCACCCCTGAATCAATACGAAAGTTACAAGTCTTGAGGAATGCATAGTGTTAGGAAGTTTGAACCAACAATCGTAGCACCAGTTTTTGTTTTTATGTACATCTTCTGTCTGTGTGGGTCGTGTATTACGTGCTTCATGTTACACCTATCGTTCTTGGCTTCATGTATCACACGAAGTGTATGTATGTTTGTGTGTGTGGGCGCGCGCGCTCGCACACGCGCATAATATGTATGCGTTCGTGCGTACGTGTGTGTGTGTGTGTGTGTGTGTGTGTGTGTGTGTGTGTGTGTGTGTGTGTGTGTGTGTGTGTGTGTGTGTACGTGTGTGTGTGTGTGTGTGTGTGTGTGGTGTGTGTGTGTGTGTGTGTGTGTGTGTGTGTGTGTGTGTTTGTGTGTGTGTGTGTGTGTGTGTGTGTGTGTGTGTGTGTGTGTGTGTGTGTGTGTGTGTGTGTGTGTGCTCGCGAGTGATATTGTAGCGTCGTGCGTACGTGTGTGTGTGTGTGTGTGTGTGTGTGTGTGTGTGTGTGTGTGTGTGTGTGTGTGTGTGTGTGTGTGTGTGTGTGTGTGTGTGTGTGTGTGTGTGTGTGTGTGTGTGTGTGTGTGTGTGTGTGTGTGTGTGTGGTGTGGATGAGTGGTGATGATGGTGTGTGTGTGTGTGTGTGTGTGTGTTGTGTGTGTGTGTGTGTGTGTGTGTGTGTGTGTGTGTGTGTGTGTGTGTGTGTGTGTGTGTGTGTTGTGTGTGTGTGTAGTTGTGATGTGTGTTGTATGTGTGTGTGTGTGTGTGTGTTAACTCAGTTTGTTTTGTTGATTCCAATGAAACGGCCTCTAGTGCTTATTTCTTGCCCTTCGGCTCCTATTTGTCATATATGTCAGGTCTGTTTCACCCAGGCCACTCCCAGACAGCCGATAATCTCTCTCCCTCTCGCTATATATATATATATATATATATATATATAAATATATATATATATATATATATATATTATATATATATATATGAAATTATGCAGTCTCTTCAAGTGGACATGTTTATGTTTGTTACAAGTCCGGTACAGTAAGGTCATTTAATTGACGTAAGCAATGGCCAATAATGGCTTTTGTTTATACGCAAGCGGGGCACAGCGCAGATGATTTAAGTTACATAAATGAAGTCAACACATCTTTTGCTTAGACACCAGCAGGGAACAGTACAAGACATTTAAGTTACATAAGTCAAGCCAGCACACGTTCTTTGCTCAGTTATACTCAAGCAGGGCACAGTACGTAGGTATCACTTAACTTACGTAAATAAAGCCAGGGCATATTGTGCTTAAGCAGGGCACAGAACAGGTCATTAAGTTACATAAGTTAAGCCAGCACACGTTCTTTGCTTACACACAAGCAGGGCACAGTACGTAGGGATCGCTTACGTAAACAAGCCAGCTAGGGCATATTGTGTTTAACCCTTCACTGCCCCAGCCTGTAAAATGTCCGGGCCGAAAGATGCACGGACGCGCCTGCTGTGCAGAGTACTTTCCGGTCCTGTAACACGGCCACTTTCAATGCTATACGTTCTGGTGAAAATCCTTTCACATGCCAGTGCGAGAAAGAAAACAGAAAGGCTTAAGTGTTTGAAATTTCGCTCTATATCTGGTCGTTTTCAAGAGACATTATGGCAGTGAAAGGGTTAAGCAGGGTACAGCACAGGTCATTGAAGTTACATAAATCAAGCCAGCACACGTTCTTTGCTTATACACAAGCAGGGCACACACAGTACGTGCGCACCTCTTAACTTACGTAAAAGCAAGCCAGATCATCGTTTGCCTAAGCAGGGTACAGCACAGGTCGTTGAAGTTACATAAATCAAGCCAGCACACGTTCTTTGCTTATACACAAGTAGGGCACACACAGTACGTGCGCACCTCTTAACTTACGTAAAAGCGAGCCAGATCATCGTTTGCCTAAGCAGGGTACAGCACAGGTCATTTAACTTACATAGCCTGGGACAGGAAATGGCCTTGCTTTGATGTAGCCGGAAACGGTACAGGCTTTTTGGGGAGTGTACAAGCCAGCGGATCGAGGCTATACTCATGATGATGATGATGAAGTGATGCTTAATGTCCTCAGATGTCAGTTGACATATTAGGGACAAGTTGTGACCAATGCCGAAGCACGGTTCAATAATTCTTTACGTCCACGGAAACCAGAAGGCTCGTTAGGACGGACAGCTCAGGACGGCCACCTCGACTCTCACACAGCTCCTGAACTATGTGTGATATACTCATGATCACACCAAAGTCGGATATAGCCAGGCACGTTGAATTAACCTCAGAGCCGGGACAGTCCCGCTGACTCCGTGATGATGTGTTATATAGCCGTAAGGTGGACAGCGGAGGGAAAGGTCATTCCGTGTAGCGGCGCTGACAGATTTGCGTCTGTAGCCTGAAGGGTGTTTCAGACATGGAGACATGATCACCGTCTGACATGGTCGCTGTTGCCGGCTCCTTTCCCCTATCTGTCACGACATCAAAGGCGAACTGTTACCTTTCGTCTTCGCCCGTCCGTTCTCAATGTTCGCTGTCCTGGGTTGGAGGTCAGGTGCACGTTCTGCATCCATCTCCTCTCTGGGTTGGAGACAAATGTACCCTTGGGGGAGTTTACCTGTCTGTCTGTCTGTCTCTCTGTCAATCTGCCTGTCTGTCTATTATGCATGTATGTATCTATCTATCGATCTCTGTATCTATCTCTGTATCTATCTCTGTATCTCTGTATCTCTGTATCTCTCTCTCTCTCTCTCTCTCTTCTCTCTCTCTCTCTCTCTCTCTCTCTCTCTCTCTCTCTCTAAAAAAAAATATTCATTCATTCGTTCGTTCGTTCTCTCTCTCATTCTTTCCATTAATTAAACAACCAGGACATGTTTGGACTATTGTTCTAGTTCTTTCTTTCTTTCTCTCTCTTTCTTTCTTCTTTAACAACCGATACAAAGCTACAGTACTTGGGACTATTTCCACTCAAAGAAAAGCTTATGTTCAATAAGGCAGTGTTAATATTTAAAGCACACAGAAATCTCGCGCCTCCGTATCTTAAACAGCTATTTATCTGCTCCAACACCTGCGCCACATCTCGATCCATTACGCTGCCCAAACCTAGAACAGACCTTTTTAAAACTGGTTTCTCATTTTCAGGCGCATCCCTTTAGGATGCTATCCCAACTCAAATAAAGTCATGCAATTCACTTACCAGCTTCAAAACGCAGCTCTACAAATGGTTCAGAAACAGATTTTTGGGGGGTTCGGTATTGTGCACATTGAAAATGGCGAATTCTGAAGGATATAATAAGGGACAAATTCATAATCATGAAGTTCTGAAAAGTTGACTTGAGAACAGAAAAAAATGTTTCTTTCCGAGACTGAATGGCATTTCAAATTATAGTTAGCGCAACCCAAAAGGGTACAGAAATTGGACGTGAAATAAAAAGCAGTAATTCAGGACATTGTTACAGGAAATCGCTCCTTTCAGTGACCATAATTCTCTCTGTCTCTCTTAATCTCTCTGTCTCTCTGTCTGTGTCTATCCTCTCTCCCCTCTCTCTCTCTCCTCTCTCCTACCCCCCTCTCCCCCCCCCCCCCCCCCCCCGTCTCTCTCTGTCTCTCTCTCCTCTCCTATCTCCCCTCTCTCTTCTCTCTCCTCTCCCCCCCTCTCTACCCCCTCTCTCACTCTCCTATCTCTGTCTCTCCTCTCTGTCTCTCTTTCTTCTCTCACTCCTCTCTCTCTCCTCTCTCTCTCTTCTCTCTCCTCTCCCCCCCTCTCTACCCCCTCTCTCACTCTCATCTCTCTCTCTCCTCTCTGTCTCTCTTTCTTCTCTCCTCTCTCTCCTCTCCTCTGTCTCTCTCTTCTCTGTCTCTCTCCCCCTCTCTCTTCATCACTCCTTTCTCTCTCTGTCTCTCTGTCTCTGTCTGTCTGTCTGTCTGTCTGTCTGTCTGTCTGTCTGTCTGTCTGTCTATCTATGTCTCTCTCTCTCTCTCTCTCTCTCTCTCTCTCTCTCTCTCTCTCTCTCTCTCTCTCCTCTCCCCCCTCTCTACCCCCTCTCTCACTCTCCTATCTCTCTCCTCTCTGTCTCTCTTTCTTCTCTCACTCCTCTCTCTCCTCTCTCTCTCCTCTCTCTGTCTCTCTCTGTGTCTCTCTGTCTCTGTCTCTCTCTCTCTCTCCCCTCTCTCTTCTATCACTCCTTTCTCTCTCTGTCTCTCTGTCTCTGTCTGTCTGTCTGTCTGTCTATCTATGTCTCTCTCTCTCTCTCTATCTATCTCTCTCCCCCCTCTATCTCTCTCCTCTCTCTGTCTCTCTGTCTCTCTATCTCTCCTTCCTCTCTCCTCTCTCTCTCTCCTCTCTCTTTGTCTCTCTCTCCCTCTCTCCCCCCTCTCTCCCCCCTCTCTCTCTCCCCCCCATCTCTCTGTGTCTCTCTCCTCTGTGTGTGTCTCTCTCCTCTCTCTCTTTCCCCGCTCTCTCTCTCCCTCCTCTCTCTGTCTCTCTCTCCCCTCTCTCTGTGTCTCTCTCCTCTCTCTCTTTCCCCGCTCTCTCTCTCCCTTCTCTCTGTGTCTCTCTCCTCTCTCTCTTTCCCCGCTCTCTCTCTCCCTCCTCTCTCTGTCTCTCTTTCCCCTCTCTGTGTGTCTCTCTCCTCTCTCTCTTTCCCCGCTCTCTCTCTCCCCTCTCTCTGTCTCTCTCTCTCCCCTCTCTCTGTCTCTCTCTCCCTCCTCTCTGTCTCTCTCTCCCTCTCTCTGTCTCTCTCTCCCTCCTCTCTGTCTCTCTCCTCCCCTCTCTCTGTCTCTCTCTCCCCTCTCTCTCTTGTGTCTCTCTCCTCTGTGTGTGTCTCTCTCCCCCCTCTCTCTGTCTCTCTCTCTCTCTCCCCTCTCTCTGTCTCTCTCTCCCCTCTCTCTGTCTCTCTCTCTCTCTGCCGCTCTCTCCCCTCTCTCTGTCTCCCTCTCCCCTCTCTCTGTCTCCCTCTCCCCTCTCTCTCTCTCTGTCTCTCTCTCCCCTCTCTCTGTCTCTCTCTCTCTGCCGCTCTCTCCCCTCTCTCTGTCTCCCTCTCCCCTCTCTCTGTCTCCCTCTCCCCTCTCTCTGTCTCCCTCTCCCCTCTCTCTGTCTCCCTCTCCCCTCTCTCTCTCTCTGTCTCTCTCTCCCCTCTCTCTGTCTCTCTCTCTCTCTGCCGCTCTCTCCCTCTCTCTGTCTCCCTCTCCCCTCTCTCTGTCTCCCTCTCCCCTCTCTCTGTCTCCCTCTCCCCTCTCTCTGTCTCCCTCTCCCCCCTCTCTCTCTGTCTCTCTCTCCCCTCTCTCTGTCTCTCTCTCTCTCTGCCGCTCTCTCCCCTCTCTCTGTCTCCCTCTCCCCTCTCTCTGTTTCCCTCTCCCCTCTCTCTGTCTCTGTCTCTCTCTCCCCTCTCTCTCTCTCTGTCTCTCTCCTCTCTCTCCTTCCCTCTCCTCCGTCTCCTTCTGGACCCACGTTACCTGGACTTGACCCTGACCCATTAATTAATCAACATTCATCGACCTTTTATAGCGTTCTTCTGATACTTCCATTCTTTGCCTTCCCTCTGTGCCCACGCACTTGCTTGGTCAGAGATCTTTTTTCCTGTGCTGCACCGTCTGTCTGGAACTGCCGCACGTGAAACGTTAGATCATCAAACACACGCTCATCTTTTAAATCATCTCTCAAATCCCATCTCTTCAAGCTATCCTACTGAGAGAGAGAGAGAGAGAGAGAGACAGAGAGAGAGAGAGAGAGAGAGAGAGAGAGAGAGAAGAGAGAGAGAGAGGAGAGAGAGAGAGGAGAGAGGAGAGAGAGAGAGAGAGAGAGAGAGAGAGAGAGAGAGAGCAGAGAGAGGAGGAGAGAGAGGAGAGAGAGAGAGAGAGAGAGAGAGTGTGTTTGCTTGTTTTGTTTGCGTGCGTGCGTGCGTTCGCGTGCGTGTGTGTGTGCGTGTGTGTTTGCTTGTTTGTTTGCTTGAGTGTGTGTGTGTGTGTGTGTGTGTGTGTGTGTGTGTGTGTGTGTGTGTGTGTGTGTGTGTGTGTGTGTGTGTGTGTGTGTGTGTGTGTGTGTGTGTGTGCATGCATGTGTGTGGGCGTGCGTGCGTGCGTGCGCGCGCGTGTGTATGTGTCTGTGTGTGTGCGCGCGCACGTTAGTTTGTTTCGACTGTATTTTGATTCTTTGTTCTTTGCTTCAATTTGGAAGAAGCAGGTAGACACGTTTCAAAGCAGTTCACACATAAATACAGACAGGCAACGTGTACACGTGTAGTGAATATGAATGCCTGCATTTGACTTGCAGGTCACTGTCATGCCAACAAACTCACTTCGGGCTGTCCGGCCAACATTATTCCAGACACTCTAGGCAATGAACAAACCGCAACCGGTTTGTGAACAATAATTTTTATTTTCATTTATTCCCGTTGTTTTGTGGCTTTGAAAAAAGGAGCTTAGCAATCCCATTCGCACCTGTTTTGTATTATTCTATGAAATTAACGTTCTTTTTAACCGTTTACGTGTTTGGATCCTGCGTTTTTCGGGATACAGGTTTTGTATCAGAAAGTTCGCCGTCCAGCCAGAACTGTACAGTCACACACTGACGCTGCACGTGCTTCTGTAAGCTTTCAGTTTCAGTTTCATACCAGTGTGTATTTCAGAATCACGAGAGAAAACGAGTGATTTATTTTCACAAGTGAAACAATCCAGCGCGGAACTCACGCTCCGCAAAAAGAAAACAGTATCGTATTACATTTTATTCTGTCCTTCTCCATTTTCTTTTCACTTTGCACCTTTCGTGCACTTTGTTGCTCGTTTTTTTTTTTTTTTTTTTTTTTAATTCTGACTTCGCGGGTTCTTCGCGCAGACGCAACCTTCTCCGACGGACCACTCCCAATGAATATTCATGAAATGATGTCACCAAAGAGAGAGAGAGAGAGAGAGAGAGAGAGAGAGAGAGAGAGAGAGAGAGAGAGAGAGAGAGAGAGAGAGAGAGAGAGAGAGAGAGAGAGAGAGAGAGAGAGAGTGAGTTAACGTAAAACATCTTAGAATTAAAAAACCCTTCACATTTGCCACATATGTTTCGGCCATATTTGGCCTTGGTAGACCGAGTTTGACGGTGCTGAACGAAG
>JABMCL010000154.1:635000-640000 GCA_018857735.1 Alviniconcha marisindica | reverse complement strand
CGTCAGTCCACTATGACCACAATGTCAGTTAAGTCAATCGTCAGTTCGTCATAACTGCGGTGTCCACTCAGTCGTTAGTCCAATACGACCACAGTGTCAAGTCTTTCAATACATCGGACCTGTGATCTGGAACTCTCTTCCTCTCTCTGTCAGGCGTTTGCCTTCACTCTCTTAAGTAAAAACAACAACAAAAAACACACACACAAAAACACACAAAACCCCCCACTAACTATCTCTTCTTCTGCACACTGATCTGTTGTTTTCTTTCTTCTCATTCTACCAACCCATCACCAGTAATGCATGCATTTGTAGTGTGTGTGTGTGTGTGTGTGTGTGTGTGTGTGTGTGTGTGTGTGTGCGTGCGTGGTGCGTGCGTGCGTGCGTGCGTGCGTGCGTGCGTGCGTGCGTGCGTGCGTGCGTGCGTGCGTGCGTGCGTGCGTGCGTGTGTGTGTGTGATGAAATGAACGTATTCTTCTGTCTTTGTAAGAACTCCGGGCTCTTACGAGATGCGGCACCGTAAATAATCTATTATTATCATTGCCAATAGTTAGTTCGTCATGATTTTTGTGTCCAGTCAGCCGTCATTTCATTATAATTTCTGTGTCCAGTCAATCGGGCTGAAGGAAGACACATTGCTTGTGTCCGGTTGGTGGTCAGTTCCTCGTAAACACAGCGTGTCCAGACGGTCATGTTTTTAACATATTATTATTTATTATTATTATTTATCGTTTTTGTATAGCGCTATTCTCCGCTCTCGAGCAGACTCACTGCGCTCGCATGTGATTCTACATGAGTGAATAGCTTTTTTTATAGCGCGTTTTTGAATATCCACCAAAGTGGTGTACTTACAGCGCTGGCATGGCTGGTGCCACAAGAAACTGCTGGCATATCGGCGCGTTCTGTGTACACCATACAACCGTGCACCATGTCACTTCATGCAAAGCCACATACGTAAGGTGTATGCGTGTTTAGCTGTAACCTGCCACCTGCGCTTTTGGCAGAATGACAGGGGTCTTTTACGTGCTACTGCGGTAACACGGGGGTGGAACGGATACCGAAATAAGAGTCAGCACTGAAAGTTGACCCTGGAGAAGAAAATTCTCCCGCCGCTCCAGCAGGGATTCGAACCCGCGACCTTTCGATCACGAGTCCGGCATAGCCTTTTAAGCAGACCATACTGCTTTTTCTGCATTTTTATTTAAAGCCTTCTCACATAAGTGATAATGATTAGACTGATCTTACAGTTATCAAGATAACAACATATGTCTACAGGTGACACCAAACCAAAAACAGACTTCAAGGACCCCCCCCACACACACACACACAAACACGAACCCCCCAAAACAACAACAACAACAAAACGACAACAACAGCAAAAACAACCACCAAACAACCAAACAACCAAAACAACAACAACAATAACAGCAACAAAAAACGAAAATAAACAACAAACAACACTAACAAACAAACAAACAAAACAAACAAACAAACAAACAAACAAACAAACAAACAAATTATTTGCAGTCGTAAAGGAAACATACATTTGTTTTTTGCGACTGCAGACCGTCACGTTTTTAGCATATCGTGTCGTCATGTCGTCATTTTAACATAACCGGTTTGTCCAGACCTTCATCATTTTAACATAACCGGTTTGTCCAGATCGTCGCCATTTTAACATAACCTGTTTATCCAGACGCTCGTCAGCTCTACGTAACCCGGATGTCCACTTGCTCGTGTTGTCCACACAGTCCTCGTGTTCGGTCGGTCGTCAATGGGACATAACTCTTGGAAGCAGGTCAAAAGGAGACTGCAATGACACTTTATGGTACACTACGCCAAGACCTGCAGTATTTAGTTAAACCTGTTTTTGCCGTTGTCGGCAGAATTTATTGACCAAACTGTCCTACCGACTTCGGTGCTGTCTCCTGCTGATCGGCGCTTTCATGCAGAAGGAGCTGTTTTACCACAAAGGGCGTGGGCCTGAGTTCTGTATAGAAACATCATTATTTGGGATGCTTCAGACGGAGGCAGCTTCGTTTTGGCAAATCAGGGCAACCATAAGTTTTTTCTTCCATAAAGTTTCTCTTGTCTAACCCCCTAAAATCAACAACAACAACTACAACAACAGCAGCATAAAAAACTATTAAAACATTATATAAAAAACAACTACCAACAACTCCAAAAGCACACACACACACACACAGCACACACACACACACACACACACACACACACACACACACACACACGCACACGCACACGCACACACACACACACACACACACACACCACACACACACACACACACACACACACACACACACACACACACACACACACTGGACACACAGAAAAAATATAACGGGACTGAGAAAAGGAGTGTTGGGGACGGGGTGTTGGGGTCTGTGGGGATGGGATAAAGACAGAAGACAAAATTTGAAATCACTTGCTGTGGTACTGTATGTAGATGGGTAAAAAGACCCCAAACAGCTTGTGCAGAAACGGCGGTTTTGCCAAATCACGCTCCGAGACCAGACTCTGACTAGTCCTTTAAACTGCTGAATCGGGAGATGAACTGGGTGTGGCTATTACAAGCAGGTGGTAAACAATAATCGGATTACGCCTCTGCTAAAAAAATGTTGCTATTCCAAATGGCAGCGCGTTATAGATCTAAAACGGCGCAGACAATAAATCAGTCTGTCTCAGGCACCGGCACAGCACCACAAAATTCGCAGTGGGCTGTTGCGGAACGCAGAAATTAAGGTTTCAACATGAATGGACCAGGAAGTTCGAAAATAGAAAAAGGAAGAAATTGCTGACAGTGGTTGAAGCATGCATGGGTATATTCTGACCTGCTCCAGGTTTGAAAGGCAGAACATTAATTTCGTCAGCTCTGGCTTCTCAGCAAACAGAGGGGACCTTAATTTCTGCGTTCTGTGGATTTTGTGGTGCAGTGCCGGTGCTAAAACCAACAACAACAAAAAACTAAAACAATATATTAAAAAAATGCAGGGAAAGGACTGGAGTGAAAATCAAGATGAATAAACACACAAGGAAGTTAATTAGCGCTCGAAATACGTAACATAAGCACAACAACAAAGACCTACGGTAACTCTCACCTGGCATGCGTGTAAAGACGAGGTACATAAACTCCACCAGAACGGTAATTTGGTGGAGTTTATGTACCTCGTATTTGCAATGTCCCGTGTTGTCCCGTGTTGGCTTACGAAATAACTAGGTTACCTTGCTCGTCACCAAAAGCGATTGATGCAGATTCCCGTGTAGAGTGCCCGTGAAATAAAGATGAAATGTCGGTGCGAAAAAGAAGACAAAAAGGCTTAAGGGTTTCAAATTTGGCACTTTTATTGGTCGTGCTCAAGTGACATCACTGCAGTGAAGGGGTTAATAATAATAATGTTAATAAAGAGGATTTCTAGAGCGCCCATCTATCCGCACAAGGTAGAACGCAGAGCACTTTACAATAACACTAATAACATACATTCACACGTGCATACACAGAACCTCCCCCCTCCCCCTGCTCCCGTCCCCCTCCCCCCCACTCCCCCGCAAACACACACACAAACACGTCGGATAAGCACGGCTGTGAAAAAGACAGTTTAGAAACAGTTATTAAACAGGTGCATCTTGAGGGCAGCTTTAATGGCCAGCTTTCATTTTTTTCCCTCCGCATCGTCTGCGCATTCTCTACTTACGTGTTGGTAGGTAACTTGGTGTTTTACGCCCAGTCAATCATTACGGTTATATCAGGGCGATTATGTGTCGGTAGAATGGGACATCGAACAGGAGAAAACCTCTACAGCAGACAGCAACAGAAGGGCTCATCGCCTATAAGCTGTAACTTGTTGATGAGCACACAATGATTTTTTGTATGTTTATTTCGTCTCGAATAAATTTTTGTTTAAACCAACAGAAGGCAACAAAACAGTCTTATGCTAAAACGGACGAGCTTTCGGGTACGCAAATACAGTGAGAGAAAGCGGCCACCCAGAACATTACTTGAAAGCAATGTCTACAAATCAGACCGCATCTGCAATTGTGTAATAGAAATGGATCGAGATCACTCGACACACCGAGTCTATAATTATCAACTGTTTTAGGAGTGTTCGTGGCAATCTCACCTTGATAGTGCAAATTGATTGACTAATTGTTGACGGCAAACACCCAGTCAACCGGTAGAAAATATCAGGCCCGGCACACGTGATACTGATTGACTAATTGCTGACGGCAAACACCCAGTCAACCGTTAGAAAATACCAGGCCCGGCACTTGTGATACTGATTGACTAATTGTTGACGGCAAACACTCAATCAACCGGTAGAAAATACCAGGCCCGGCACTTGTGATACTGACTGACTAATTGTTGACGGCAAACACCCAGTCAACCGGTAGAAAATACCAGGCCCGGCACTTGTGATACTGATTGACTAATTGTTGACGGCAAACACTCAATCAACCGGTAGAAAATACCAGGCCCGGCACTTGTGATACTGATTGACTAATTGTTGACGGCAAACACCAATCAGTACAAAATACCAGGCCCGGCGCAATAAGTTGGGAAAAAATAAAGTCCCCCCGCAATAAGTGATATAAAGTCAGAATTAAGTCAGTCAATTTTTCTGTTCATGCCACACTTCACTTAATAGGAGAGTGAATCATGTTCACTCAGCGACCCTGTTGACTGTTCCGGTGTCGTTGTCAGCAGATTCAGTAGGCCTAAAATGTGTGAGGTAACTGTTATTGTGACGTTGTCAGCTATTTTAGTGGTGCTGTCAGCTGTTTTTTGGTAGTCGTGTCTGCTAAATGCTATAGTAACGTTCTTTGTCAGCTTTCAACATTCTTCAAAGCACTGGACAGGAAAACAATATAGCTCAACCCAAAACAGATAACTGATTTAGATTTTCATCTCATTTTTCATCGTTTTTGGCCGTGTAACTGTTGTTCTAAGCGCGCGCTTAGAATAGTCTCTACGCACAAGATTT
>JABMCL010000154.1:627500-630000 GCA_018857735.1 Alviniconcha marisindica | reverse complement strand
ACAGAAAGCCTCATCGCTACTGCCTGTTCATATTTTGACCAGTGTTCCGGGAGTTTCATTACATAATATTAATAATGTACAGTTATCATGCGCACATCAACGCCCTGAGCACTCACATGATTAATATTAACCTAGATACAATATTCTACACACACACACAGAACACAGTCCTACCAAAACAATTTACATAAGGTATTATATGGAAACACACACACACCACACACACACACACACACACACACACACACACACACACACACACACACACACACACACACACACACACACACACACACACACACACACACACAACACACACACACACACACACAACACACACACACACACACACACACACACACACACACACACACACACACACACACACACACACACACACACCACACACACACACACACACACACACACACACACACACACACACACACACACACACACACACACACAACACACACACACACACACACACACACACACACACACACACTGACTTTAACAGAAACTGGGTATTGATATTAGTATTATACACACTTTCATTATTTCATACACACTTGGACCTGATCCAGACACATAAACGGTTAAAAGGAACGCTAATTCAATATGACAATCCAAAACGTGCGAAATTTCGGGGTAAGCCCCTTTTTCAAGCGACAAAACAAAAGTTAAACAACATCAAACGGTGAAAAATGAAAATGTAGTCATACGGTTTCAGTCGTAGTGCGTTCCGAGTGTTTGGAAGAATGTTTTGAACTATTTATATTTATGTCTCACGCATGTTGATATTTTGGCCCGTCTGCAAAGAGCCTCGATCATTGCTTAATTTGAACAGTGTGCAGACAGCCTGAAACATAACTTCTTTTGACCAGTCTGCACAGAGCCTCCTCGCTTATTTCGACTAGCGTCGTGAGAGATTCATCGCTTATTTTGACCATTGTGGAGATCGAGAGATTCATCGCTTATTTTGACCGCTGTGGAGAGAGATTCATCGCTTATTTTGACCACTGTGGACAGAAATACATTGCTTATTTTGGCCAGTGTAGAGAGAAATTCGTCGTTTATTCCGACCATTGTGGAGAGAGATTCATCGCTTATTCTGAGCATTCTGGAGAGAAATTCATCGCTTATTTTGACCATTGTGGAAACAGATTCATCGCTTAAACTGACCATTGTGGAAAGAGATTTACTTGAGGTTGTACCTCTTGTTGCGCTTATGTACCTTGTATTTACACGCATGCCAGGTGCGAGTTACCGTACGCGACTCAGGTCTTAGTTGATGTGTTTATATAACGTCTTTCGAGCGTGGATTAACTCCCTTGTTTGCTGCTTCATTGTGGATATAGATAATTTTGATCAGTGTGGAGAAAATTGATCGCTTATTTCGAACATTGTGGAGATCGAGAAACTCGTCGCTTTACGCATGTTGGTGATTTTGACCTCCCCAGATCAGCGTGTCTTGCCATGTTGCTACAGTCCCGTCTGTCCCCCAGAAGGTTTATGGAGATTTTGTGTCCCACTTTTATGTCCCATTTTTATGTTGCGCTTAATGCTCCCTGGTGATTTCATGCCATCGCTATTTACGATGACAGCGAAGAGAACAGGGAAAGGTCATCGACGTTCGAAGTCAGGAAACACGCGCAAAAAAGCTGTATCTCTGTTTCCTTATGTTTGAACACGATAGGTAAATGTTGCAATTGCGGCCTTCTTCTCAGACTGTTTCAATTAAGCAGCATTGTCACTCACCCCTACCGGTCTGTACAATATGTGTGTGTGTGTGTGTGTGTGTGTGTGTGTGTGTGTGTGGTGTGTGTGTCTGTTGTTGTCGTTGTCGTGTGTGTTGTTGTGTGTGTGTGTGTGTGTGTGTGTGTGTGTGTGTGTGTGTGTGTGTGTGTGTGTGTGTGTGTGTGTGTGTGTTGTGTGTGTGTTGTGTGTGTGTGTGTGTGTGTGTGTGTGTGTGTGTGTGTGTGTGTGTGTGTGTGTGTGTGTGTGTGTGTGGTGTGTGTGTGTGTGTGTGTGTGTGTGTGTGTGTGTGTGTGTGTGTGTGTGTGTGTGTGTGTGTGTGTGTGTGTGTGTGTGTGTGTGTGTGCATCTTTTACACAGTTATGCTTCAGCCCTTTTTGATGTCTGCATTATGTGTTAGCTTTTTTGTTAAATTGCTGATAACATTGTCCATCTGGATGTACATTATGTGTGTTATACTATGCTTGTTCAGCGCTCTGAGCCGCAGGATAGGCGCTTTACAAGTTTCCCTTATTACTATTATTGCAACATGTTGGACAGTTTTGCAGACCATTTCTCAGAGTCATTGTCAAGTAAATCGGTGGCCTCTTCCTGACCGCCCTGTGAATCGCGGAAGAAATAATCATAAGGGCGAAACTAAACACATGAAAGCACAAACAAACTTGATTCACTGGTGTTCAAGACACACGCCCCGGGTTTTTTTTCTTCCAGATTTCTTCTTCAGTTTTTATTTTTCAAAGAG
>JABMCL010000154.1:615000-622500 GCA_018857735.1 Alviniconcha marisindica | reverse complement strand
GTGGGGGAATCGCGACTGAAGCAAGAACTTAATAAAACCCGACTACTGTTATTGCTACTGGTACGACTGCTGCTGGCTGCTGCTGCTGCTGCTGCTGCTGCTGCTGCTGCTTCTCCTACTGCTTCTGCTGTTGCTGATGTTGCTCTTACTGTTGTTGTTGTTACTACTGCTGCTGCTAGGCTACTGCTGCTACCAGCGCTGTTGCTGCTACATTTACTGTTGCTGTTGCTATTGCTGCTACTGACAGACTGCTGCTGCTACTACTGCTACTGCTACTACTGCTGCTGCTACTGTTACTGCTGCTGCTGCTACTGCTACAGGTGATTGATTCTATCACTACAGCTAGTGCTTCTGATGATGAGAATGATTCAAGTTTCTCATTGGCCTATAGCCTAATTACATCTCAAAATCACAGCTTTAATAAATATATTTAATATTGTAATGTAATAACATTTTCCAGTAATTTATGGTAGGCTAGTAGTAATCGTAGTAGTAAGTAACTTGGTGTTTTACGCCCAGTCGACCATTATGGTTATATCAGTCATAATAATAGTAGTAGCAGTAGTGGTGCTGGTAGCGGTGGTGGTGGTGGTAGTAGTAGCAGTAGTAGTAGTAGCAGCAGCAGCAGCAGTAGTAGTAGTAGTAGTAGTAGTAGTAGTAGTAGCAGTAGCAGTAGCAGCAGCAGCAGTAGTAGCAATAGCAGTAGCAGCAGCAGCAGTAGTAGTAGCAGCAGCAGCAGCAGCAGTAGTAGTAGCAGTAGCAGCAGCAGGAGCAGCAGCAGCAGCAGTAGTAGTAGTAGTAGTAGTAGCAGCAGCAGCAGCAGTAGTAGTAGTAGTAGCAGCAGGAGCAGCAGCAGTAGTAGTAGTAGCAGTAGTAGTAGTAGTAGCAGCAGCAGCAGCAGTAGTAGTAGTAGCAGCAGCAGGAGCAGCAGCAGTAGTAGTAGTAGTAGCAGCAGCAGCAGCAGCAGCAGCAGCAGCAGTAGTAGTAGCAGCAGCAGCAGCAGTAGTAGTAGCAGCATCAGCAGTAGTAGCAGTAGTAGCAGCAGCAGCAGCAGCAGTAGTAGTAGCAGCAGCAGCAGCAGTAGTGGCAGTAGTAGCAGTAGCGGTAGTGGTAGTAGTAGTGGTAGTATCATTGGGTTATTATGATATGAAGTAACCAACACTCATGCAGGTCAACGGTTGGTGTCAAGAGCTAGGCGGAGTTCACTTACCATCAGCACCAGGTTCTTGAGTAGCAGCAATAAAGTTAACAAGGCGGTGACTGCCGCCACCAAGTGGAACACCGCCACAACCGAGAGGTCACCTAAGGAGTCAAGTCGAGAATTTATTTCAGAAACCCCATTGCGGATACCTGAAACATCAATGGAAGAACATCTGACAAATTTCACAATGGTTAGACACGGCAATGAACAACAACAACAAAACAAAAACAAGAAAACAAGAAAAGAAAAAAGAAAAAAACAAACGCAAATGCATACAACAAAATCACACGCATTTCGAAAACAAACAAGAAACAGCAAAAACGTCAAGAAACCAGACAAAAGAGGATTATAATAAAAGCAAAAACAAGAACTAAAAAACAACGACCCAAAAACGTTGGATGGATCATTGGTCTTAAACGCCGCCATGTCAGCCACGTTGATCGTTCAACGAATGAGCGACTTTGCTGGCTTGAGCATTGCACTGCCCAAATAGGCCCAGCGCCACCTGGCTAGTGTAGGGGAGATCATTTGCAGCTGACTTGAGCTTTGTCAAAGCCCCAAATATGCCCAGCGCCACCAAGCGGGGCGATCCGCAGCTAAGTCGCCCATTCACCAGTGCATCCTACATGCATAACGTTCGTGAACGATGACAAAATTCAGTCATCAGAGTCAAAGGCCATTTCGAAGTTTGTAGCCGACATCAGTGACCCAATGACCGCTTCTCATTCGAGGTTTTCCTGTCCCTCTCTTTGTCGTTTGTGTTGACTACGGTGAGTCAAACAAACTGGATTTCTGTATCATGAATCCAGTTTGTTTGAATAATTTGTACTCTTTAATGATACGTGGGATATGGCGTCGCTTCCTTACGAATCTCGCTCTGATATAACCGTACCGGTTGAATGGGCATAAAACACCAACTTACTTACTTACTTACTCCGTACAAATGTTGGTTTTCTCCCCAATAGCAGCTTCTGTTGGTAACGGCAGCATGGATCAGCCATTTTATACGGCCTTTGATCTGCTTAAACGTAGAAAAATGTGCCTATAGCTTTAAACGCGTTTAGACCGGCCGTGTAGTCCTGTCTGCTCTCCACACAAGCGGATTTTATTCTTCAGTATATAGCCACCGTTTAGAAAATAATTTGTGGTTCATGCATGTGGGCCGATATCAGTAATAACATGTCAGAATATCCCAACAGACAGAGAGAGGATCCGATAATGACGGGTCTGTGTGTCCCATAGACAAAGGATAGACCACACCATGGCGTGTCACTGTGTCCTGCAGACAGACAGAGTCATCATGACATGTCATTGTATGCTACAGAGAGAGAGAGAGAGAGAGAGAGAGAGAGAGAGAGAGAGAGAGAGAGAGAGAGAGAGAGAGAGAGAGAGAGAGAGAGAGAGAGAGAGAGAGGAGAGAGAAGAGAGAAGAGACAGACAGACAGACAGACAGACAGACAGACAGACAGACAGACAAGACAAGACAGACAGAGAAGAGAGAAGAGAGAGACGAGAGAGACGAGAGAGAGAAGAGAGAGAGAGAGAGAGAGAGAGAGAGAGAGAGAGAGAGAGAGAGAGAGAGAGAGAGAGAGAGAGAGACTAGCGTGTCACTGTAAGCTACAGACATACAGAAAGAAGATCACATAATGACGTATCAGTGTCCATGCAACGTCCTACAGGCAGAGGAAAGGTCACACAAGGGAAGCGTCACCGTAGGCTACACACAACATGGTTTATGCGTGCAATCTGTCACCAGTGTTTACAAAGCCGCCATTAACTGTCGTGCCTGTCATAATAGAGTTCTGCTTGTGACGATTTACACCAGGTCGCTTCAACCAACAAGTTCAACCCTTCCTCGCTTCATACTTTCAGCGCCACCGATACCTCTCGAGTCATGGCGAAAACTCGACTATTAACAGCATGGCATGAAGTTAAACCTCACAGCAGAAGAACGCTGGACTGACAGTTCCGTTAATAATCAGATTTAAAAGGGAAACACCGCGAGTGACTGCAACACGGGACACTGTGCCATCAACATGCAGGGGAGATAATTAGCGCTCGAAAAACGTAGCACAAGAACAACAACAAAGACACAGAGTTCACAGCTGACGTACCATTATTCTTACTCTTCATGATAAACACATTCAGATATAATTATAGGACCGGGACATTGCTGTTACGGAATAAATAATGATAATACCGATACTAATAATTAACCGTTTTTGTAGAGCGCACTGCCGGTGGCTGGGACGACACTGATCTATGCGCTTTACCCCCCCCCCCCCCACCCCCCCCCCCCCCCCCACACATACATACGAAGCGGGGGTGGGGGTAGGAGATGGGGGGTTGGCGGAGGACATAAGAAGCCAGAGACCAGCATAACCTAACGCAGAAATAGACACATTGTTGTTCACGCATATGAGCCAATGTCAATAATAACATGTCAGTATAACCTAACGCACAGAGAGAAGATCCGATAATGACGTGTCAGTGTATGCCATAGACGAAGGATAGACCATACCATGACATGTTATTGTGTCCTACAGACAGATAGAGTCATAATGTAATGACATGTCATTGTATGTTACAGAGAGAGAGAGAGAGAGAGAGAGAGAGAGAGAGAGAGAGAGAGAGAGAGAGAGAGAGAGAGAGAGAGAGAGAGAGAGAGAGAGAGGAGAGAGAGAAGAGAAGAGAGAGAGAGAAGAGAGAGAGAGAGAGGAGAGAGAGAAGAGAGAGAGAGAGAGAGAGAGAGAGAGAGAGAGAGAGACAGACAGACAGACAGACAGACAGACAGACAGACAGACAGACAGACAGAGAGACAGAGAGACAGACAGACAGAGAGACAGAGAGGGACAGAGAGACAGAGACAGAGGCAGACAGAGACAGAGACAGAGAGGCAGACAGCCAGCCAGACAGCCAGACAGACAGACAGACAGCACACAATATGCACTACTTTAAACAGCACACACTTCAAACCGCACAACTCACACGTATAGGGTACAGACAGACACATCTTTCAAGTTTATAAACATTTGCGGTTTCAGCAGCATAGTCGGAGTTAACTGACTTGACTCAACTCTGCCGGCAAACACAGCTAAGGCTATATATATATGTATACAGTCAACGCCTTTTCAGCAAAGAACGCTAGAACCGCACGAATGAAATGCGGGTTTCCGTTCTTCCCCCCACTGTGCAAAGACCGAGTCATAAGCCAAGAATGAAACCATAATTAGACTCCCCCCCCCTCCTCCCCCCTCCCTCCTCTCCCGCCCCCCGCCCCCCCCCCCCCCCCCCCCCCCCAACTAGCAAAGTGAAGACGGCGGGAGAGCTTCAGCGAGGCCACAGAGCTCAGGAGCTGTGTGAAAGTCGAGGTGGCCGTCCTGGGCTCCCCGTCCCTAATAAGCCTTACGGTTTCTGTGGGCGTGAAGCAACACTTCAACAACAACAACAACGACTCCATGGCAGATCTCAGGAGCTGTGTGGAAGTCGAGGTGGCCGTCCTGGGCTCCCCGTCCCTAATAATTAAGCCTTACAGTTTCTGTGGACGTAAAGCAACACTTCAACTGTGTAGGATTCAGAGCTCAGGAGCTGTGTGAAAGCGGAGGTGGCCTGCTCCCCGTCCAGTAAGCCTTCCTGTGCTGCCATCAAACAACAACGACTCCATGAGATTAGGAGCTGTTGAGTCGAGGTGGCCGTCCTGGGTTCCCCGTCCCTAGTAATTAAGCCTTACAGTTTCTGTGGACGTAAAGCAACACTGAACAACAGCGAGGCCAGTAAAATTGATATTCCACTCCACTTCCGACATGCCTATGTGTCAGGTGTTCACGTGGCTGGCCTGTGCCGGGGCGTGTCATGGATATAATTATTCCCTGGTGCCTGATGAGACGCCGGTTTTAAATGATAAATCGAGCGACGCGAGTCGGTTCTTAACCACTCGTGCACCCACGCTACGTTAAGACACGCGGTGATGTCACTCACGGCTGATGACAAGGACGACGCCATTACCAGAGCGGGCACACTGTCATAATAATAGGCACGCGCTTGACGGAAGCGTCGACGGGTGGGTTAGAGGTGATAAGTTCAGCCTGTACAGCCTGCCAGCAGGAAGTGTGCTTGTAACGGAGATGAACTCTTTTTGTGTCCCAGTCCCGTCGTGTCCTGATCCCATTGTGTCCCAGTCCTGTCGTGTCCCAGTCCCACGATGTCCCAGTCCCGTCGTGTTCCAGCCCCACAATGTCCCAATCCTGTCGTGTCCTAATCCCATTTTGTCCCAGTCCTGTCTTGTCCCTGTCCCATTGTGTCTCAGTCCGGTCGTATTCCTGTCCCACAATGTCCCAGTCCCGTCGTGTCCTGATCTCATTGTGTCCCAGTCCTGTCGTGTCCCAGTCCTGTCGTGTCCCAGTCCTGTTATGTCCTTATCCCATGGTCGTTTCCCTGTCCCACTGTGTCCCAGTCCCATCGGGTCCCAATCTCATTCTGCTCCAATCCCGTCGTGTCCTGGTTCCATTGTGTCCCAATCCTGTCGTTTCCCTGTCCCACTGTGTCCCAATCCTGTTGTTTCCCTGTCCCATTGTGTCCCAATCCCGTCGTGTCACTGTTCTAGTATGTCTCAGTCCTGTCGTGTCTCGATCCATTTGTGTCCCAATCCACTGTACACAACGGCACTGCGACACAATGGGACTGTAAACAACAACACAGTGAAATAAAGGATTGTACACACAAATACTGCGATAATGGGATTGTCCACAACGCCACTGTGACACAATGGGACTGTACACAACGACATAGTGAAATAAAGGATTGTACACACAAATACTGCGATAATGGGATTGTCCACAACGCCACTGTGACACAATGGGACTGTACACAACGACACAGTGAAATAAAGGATTGTACACACAAATACTGCGATAATGGGATTGTCCACAACGCCACTGTGACACAATGGGACTGTACACAACGACAAGTGAAATAAAGGATTGTACACACAAATACTGCGATAATGGGATTGTCCACAACGCCACTGTGACACAATGGGACTGTACACAACGACACAGTGAAATAAAGGATTGTACACACAAATACTGCGATAATGGGACTGTCCACAACGCCATGTGACACAATGGGACTGTACACAACGACACAGTGAAATAAAGGATTGTACACACAAATACTGGACAATGGGATTGTCCACAACGCCACTGTGACACAATGGGACTGTACACAACGACACAGTGAAATAAAGGGATTGTACATATAAATACTGTGACAATGGGATTGTAGACAACGGCACCGTGACACAATGGGACTGTGACGCAATGGGACTTTACACAACGATACTGTGCCAAATGGGACTGTACACAACGTCACTATGACACAATGGGACTGTAAACAACACAGTGAAATAAAGGGATTGTACACACAAATGCTGTGACAATGGGATTTCAGACAACGGCACTGTGACACAATGAGACTGTACACAACGTCACTGTGACACAATGGGACTGCACACGACGACACAGTAAAACAATGGGATTGTACATACCAGGTACTGTGACAAATTGAGACTGTACACAACGACACTGTGACACAATGGGAATGTACGTAATGGCATTGTGACACAATGAGAAAGTACACAACGACACTGTGACACAATGGGGATGTACACAACGGCACTATGACACAATGGGATGGTACTGGGACACATTGGGACTAGTACACAGCGGGTTTGGGACACACTAGGACTGGTACTCAATGGGACTGGGGTACAATGGGCACTGGGACTCGTACTCAATGCTGCAGAGACAGAATGGGACAGGGACTCAGAAGGAATGGTACACACTGGGACTGGGACTCAGTGGGACTGGTACACAGTGTGGACTGTGACAAAATGGGACGAGGACTCACATGGAATGGTACACAGTAGAAGTGGGACTCAATGGGACTGGTACACAGTTTGGGACTGGGACAGAATGGGACAGGAACTCATAGGGACTGGTACACAGTGTAGGACTGGGACTCAATGGGACTGGTACACAGTGTGGGACTGGGACTCAGTGGGACTGGTACACAGTGTGGGACTGGGACAGAATCGGACAGGGCCTCAGAGGGAATGGTACATAGTGGGACTGGGACTCAATGGGACTGGTACACAGAGTGGGACTGGGACAGAATGGGACAGGAACTCAGAGGGAATGGTACACAGTAGGACTAGGACTCAATGGGACTGGTACACAGTGTGGGACTGGGACAGTACAAAGGAACTCAGAGGGAATGGTACACAGTAGGACTGGGACTCA
>JABMCL010000154.1:580000-597500 GCA_018857735.1 Alviniconcha marisindica | reverse complement strand
GGATGGCGGCTCCCAGGAGGAAGTTCCTGTCCTGGATGACGCAGCCGTGACCCAGCAGTTCTAACGGCTCAACGATGTTCTTTAACGTGAACGGCAAGTCTTTGTCTGCGTACCACACGAACACGGATTTGAGCTGTTCGCAATCTTCAGAGTCCACGCTCATCCGGTTTTGAATCACCACCTTGCAGTCCAGATTTCCGATTCTGTCGCCTTCTTCCGTCGTCCGTCTTTGCTGCAGAAGTTCCACGTTCCGGTACTGGTTGTCTGTCATTTCTACGTTGCAAACGGGCTCGTTTGTGGCGTTTCTGTCGCCGTAACGATCCTCGTAGCCGATAGAAACGTGTCTTTGGGTGTTGTAGTCCGGGTCTCCTCCGCTGTGTTTGTCGTTCACGTTCAAGTCCACTTCTCGTTCGGACAACGCTCTGGCGTCACGCAGATAGCTGTCAAGCTGGGCCACCCGCTGTTCGAGGATGACGTTCTGACGGTTCTCAGCAGCGGCTACGATGTCGTGCAGAACGACAGGCCTGGGGTCATCCACTCCGTTCTCCTTCCCGCGCCGATTCCGGCGCCGGTCTTTCACTTTCCTGACGTGAGGCATCTCGTAGACGAGCTTCTTCGCGAAGTGCTTGTCATCCGTGTGGATGTAGAGGCCTCCCCGGATGTACTGGCGGATGTCCTTGTCGCGGATGTCCTTGGCGGCGAAGCCGTGGACGACGACGGTCATGAAGTGGACCATGTCCTTGCGGCTCCTGGCCAGGGCCTCGCGCGTGACCGTCAGCATGAGGTCCTCCTGTTGCCAGTTCTCGCTCAGCACCGCCACCAGCCTCCGGCTGTTCTTGGTGCAGTGCCGGACGTTCTCCGTCACCGTGAAGCCCACGAAGGCGTCGCGGCTGTAGAAGAACACCCTGTAGCCCCCCTCCGCCTCCAGGTGCTCCACCACCTTCTTCAGCACCCAGGCACGCGCGGCGACGTCACAGAACACGGCGACGTCATAGAGCGCACCGTCATCGGGGGCGTCGCGGTCGAAGGGGTGGAGGCCCGTGTGGATGTAGAGGAGAACCTTCAGGCGTCTCCTCTGGATGAACGTCACCACGGCTAACGTCAGCACGATGAAGGCGAACGTCAGAGGGGTGGCTATGGGAGCGGCCAGATCCCCCAGGGAGGCGTGGACCTTGCAGACGAACTGGTCGTTGGCGACTGAGGTGAACATCTGACCGTCGTTACCTTCCGTGCTGCACTTGATGTCCAGCCAGTCCTTGGCCACCGTCTGGCAACACAGAGAGACAGAAGTCAGCATACAGAGACTGAAGTCAGCACACACAGACTGAAGTTAACACACAGAGACTGAAGTCAGCACACAGAGACAGAAGTCAGCATACAGAGACAGAAGTCAGCACACAGAGACAGAAGTCAGCATACAGAGACTGAAGTCAGCACACAGAAACTGAAGTTAACACACAGAGACTGAAGTCAGCACACAGAGACAGAAGTCAGCACACAGAGACTGAAGTCAGCATACAGAGACTGAAGTCAGCACACAGAAAATGAAGTTAACACACAGAGACTGAAGTCAGCACACAGAGGCAGAAGTCAGCACACAGAGACTGAAGTCAGCACACAGAGACTGAAGTCAGCACACAGAGACTGAAGTTAACACACAGAGACTGACGTTAGCACACAGAGACTGAAGTTAGCACACAGAGACTGTTAGCACACAGAGACTGAAGTTAGCACACAGAGACTGAAGTCAGCACACAGGGACTGCATTCAGCACACAGAGACTGAAGTCAGCACACAGAGACTGATGTCAGCACACAGAGACAGAAGTCAGCACACAGAGACTGATGTCAGCACGCAGGGACTGAAGTCAGCACACAGAGACTGCAGTCAGCACATAGAGACTGAAGTCAGCACATAGAGACTGCAGTCAGCACACAGGGACTGAAGTCAGCACACAGAGACTGCAGTCAGCACACAGAGACAGATGTCAGCACACAGAGACTGAGGTCAGCACGCAGAGACTAAATCAGCACTCAAGGACTGAAGTCAGCACACAGAGACTGCAGTCATCACATAGATACTGAAGTCAGCACATAGAGACTGAAGTCAGCACACAGGGACTGAATTCAGTACACAGAGACTGCAGTCAGCACACAGAGACTGATGTCAGCACGCAGAGACTAAATCAGCACTCAAGGACTGAAGTCAGTAAACAGTGACTGATGTCAGCACTCAGAGACTAAAGTCGGCACACGGGGACTGAAGCCAGCACACAGAGACTGAAGTAAGCACACCTAGACAGAAGTCAGCACACATTAACTGAAGTCAGTACACAGAGACTGAATCGGCACACAAAGAGTGAGGTCAGCACATAGAGACTGAAGTCAGCACATAGAGACTGACAGAGACTGAAGTCAGCATACAGAGACTGAAGTCAGCACACAGAGACTGATATTAGCACACACAGACTAAATCAGCACTCAAAGACTGATGTCAGCACACAGAGACTGAGGTCAACACACACAGAGATTGAGGCCAGCACACAGAGACTAAATCAGCACACAGACTGATGTCAGCACACATAGGCTAAATCAGCACATAGACTGTTAGCACACAGAGACTAAATCAGTACACAGACTGATGTCAACATACAGAGACTAAATCAGCACACAGACTGATGTCAGCACACAGAGAGATTGAGATCAGCACACAGAGACTAAATCAGCACACAAAGACTGAAGTCAGAACACAGGGACTGAGGTCAGCACACGGAGACTGAAGTCAGCACACAGAGACTGAAGTCGGCACACAGGGACTTAAGTCAGAACATATACACTGAGGTCAGCACACAGCACACAGAGACTGAAGCCAGCACACAGAGACTGAAGTCAGCACACAGAGACCGAAGCCAGCACACAGAGACTGAAGCCAGCACACAGAGAATGAAGTCAGCAGAGACTGAAGCCAGCACACAGAGACTGAAGTCAGCACACAGAGACTGAAGTCAGCACACAGAGACTTAAGTCAGCAGACAGAGACTGAAGTCAGCAGACAGAGACTGAAGTCAACACGCAGAAACTGAAGTCAGAACACAGACACATGTCACAGTCCACTTCACTCGTCGACCACTGCCAACACAAATATACCTTTCTTCTCCTATGAGTTTTTTTCTTTTTCTTTTAAATTCTGTTTGTCTATCACTCCTTTAATTATCCTGCCCCCCCCCCCCCCCCCCCGCACACCCTCCCCCCTCCTGTTTCCTCCACCCTTCCTTCCTCCCTCCCTTCCTCTCTGGTGTACTCATTTCTTTCCAGCTTGGCACCGACTGACCTGGTGTGTCAGCAACCAGTCCTTCATCCACAGCGTGTGGCAGTCACACCGGAACGGGTTACCCGCCAGGCGAAGCTCCCGCAGCTGCTCAAGGCTCCGGAACTCCGACGTCAGCGACGTCAGCCAGTTGTCGTCCATGTGCAGCAGCCGCAGCTCTGGCATGTAAAGCAGCACGTCCATCGGCAGCTCCTGGGGGTGACAGAGACGGCCGTGAGACAGAGACGGCAGTGAGGCAGAGACAACAGTTGGGGGTGACAGAGACAGCAGTGAGGCAGAGACAACAGTGAGGCAGAGACAACAGTGAGGCAGAGACAACAGTGAGGCAGAGACAACAATGAGGCAGAGACAGCAGTGAGGCAGAGATGACAGTGAGATAGAGACAGCAGTTGGGTGAGACAGAGACAGCAGTGAGACAGAGACAGCAGTGAGACAGAGACAACAGTGAGGCAGAGACAACAGTGAGACAGGGATAACAGTGAGATAGAGACAGCAGTTGGGTGAGACAGAGACAGCAGTGAGACAGAGACAACAGTGAGGCAGAGACAGCTGTGAGGCAGAAACAACAGTTGGGTGTGACAGAGACAGCCGTGAGACAGAGACAACAGTTGGGGGTGACAGAGACAGCAGTGAAACAGAGGCAGCAGTGAGACAGAGACAGCAGTGAGGCAGAGACAAACAGTGAGGCAGAGACCACAGTTGGGGGGCAGAGACAACAGTGAGACGGGGCTAACAGTTAGAGGACTGACCTGCACGTTGTTGGCGGTCAGTTTGAGGGAACCCTGACTAACGGCAGCAGGGGGTGGGGGGAGGGGGCGGGGAGGGGGTTAGCGTGTCTAACCGTTAGAGGTCTGACCTGCACGTTGTTGGCAGTCAGTTTGAGGGAACCCTGACTAACGGCAGGAGGGGGTGGGGGGATGGGGCGGGGAGGGGTTTAGCGTGACTAACCGTTAGAAGGACTAACCTGGACGTTGTTGGCGGTCAGTTTGAGGGAGTGCAGCTTCTGCAGATAGGGCAGCTTGTCCACGGTGTTGATGGTGTTGTTTTGCAGCCACAACTCCCGGGTGTGGTGCGGCAAACGTCGTGGTAGAGACGTCAGACCTGCCGTGGAGGGTGCATTGTCATCATTAACTCCATTCGACTTCATCCTGGCCACACTCCGAGCACCGTTTTCCGGCACCTTCCTCCAAACTCTGCCAGATTTAGTTACGCCACTGAAGGGGCACTCTTTATCTCCGCGCAGCTGTCCACCGGCGCGGTCAGCGCCCTCCGAAAGGTTTGGGTTCTAATATGACTGTGGAAGCAACCTAGAGCCACATAGTTCAGGAGCTGTGTGAGAGTCGAGGTGGCCGTCCTGGGCTGTCCGTCCTAACGAGCCTTCTGGTTTCCGTGGACGTAAAGCTATACTGAACCATGCTTCGGCATTGGTCTCAGCTTGTCCCTAATATGTCAGCTGACATCTGAGGACATTTAGTAACACTACCTACCAACCTAGAGCCCAAGCACGCACGTAAATTGCGACGCATCCACCCCGGGTAAAAAAGAGAGTTCCGTCTCGATTCAAACGATTTTGGTTTTATTTGAGCTGGCGTAAGCAACATGGTCAGTTATAAAACAAATGTCTGGTATAATCTGAGTCGTTTGTAACAAAGTTACTACTGTTTGAGCACCAGCAAAAAACTGCTCGTTAGCTGACAGTTTTCTGGACCCTATGGCGTAACTAAATACGGCAGTGGTTGAAGGAAGGATGTCGTAAACCAGTGCTTGGAGTTTGCATCCTGCCTTCATTATCACTGATAAATCTAAAAACTAGTAAAAGGCTTTCTTTCACACTTCAGAAGTAAAAAAACAAAACAAAAAAACAGAAAAGGTAAAAGACACAACGGAGTGCTTTTTGATTTACAAAATATTCACATTTCGGCATAGTTTGTCTTTTGTTCTTCGAACACAGAAACACGCAGAGAGAAAGAGAACTCAGAACTCAGAACTTTATTATACAAGGATTATGATTTGAGAGAGAGAGAGAGAGAGAGAGAGAGAGAGAGAGAGAGAGAGAGAGAGAGAGAGAGAGAGAGAGAGAGAGAGAGAGAGAGAGAGAGAGAGAGAGAGAGAGACAGACAGACAGACAGACAGACAGACAGACAGACAGACAGACAGACAGACAGACAGACTTAGCAGTCTAAATCTAGTCAACGAAACAAGCATTACCTCCGTGCTGACAATCCACGATGACAGTTCGGACACCCGTACGCACGTAGCAGGCACAACCTTCCGGGCATGACGTATTTCCGGATCCGCTTTCCACGCTCTCGCCCCTCAAAGGACAGTACGTTTCCTCGTCCAGGAGGCGGGCCACGGGCTTCCCCGACAGCTCAGTGGGCCAGACGCACGTCCAGCCAGCCAGACAGGCCTCCTGTCCAGTCAGCTTGCCCTCAGCCAGTAGCTCCCTCAGATGGTGGGTCACGTTCAGAATGTTACAGTCACAGGCAAGGCAAGAGCCGCCCGTCAAGATGTTGAAGTACTTGACGATCAGCATAAACTTAGCCACAGTCTCTCGCGTGGCGTTGTACATCACCACTGAACGAAGCCGGCTGTGCTTCAAGGACACCACTTTTTGGAAGCTGGGGCTGTCTTCCAAGTCCACGAACTCGCCCTTGGTGGGGTTCTTCAGCGCGTGGGTCAGCGAGTACGTGCTCACGCGGCGGTCAATGTCCACGAAGTCCAGGGCCTCGATGTGCGTGAACTCCAGGTTCGTGCTGACGAGGCCCCGCAGAAGGAGCAGAATGACGGGGAAGGTCTTCAGGGGGTTGTGCTGCAGCTCCAGGGACTTCAGTTTCACGGAGAGAGTGGTGAACGCCCCGTCAGACACGCTCACGATGCTGTTGTTGTTCAGTTTGAGCTTCGTCAAGCCCTCCAGGCTGGAGAAGAGGCCGTCCTGCAAGACCGCCAGTTGGTTCTTCGCCACGTTCAAACTTTCCAGCTTCCGGAGGTTTCTGAAGATGCTGGTGGGTAGACTCTTCAGCTTGTTTCCTTGAAGGTCGAGTCTTTTCAGGCTGGCCAGCCTGGCGAACAGGTTCTCCGGAAGTGTTTCTAAACTGTTGTGGGCTAAGCTGATGAACTGCAAATCCACCACGGCGTCGAAGACGTCATCTGCTATTTCTCGCAGTCCGTTGCCTTCCAAGGAGATGTACTGAAACTCACTGTGGAACTGGAAGTGAGTCAGGTTGGTGATTCTGTTGCCGTCGAGTAGAAACACCCTGCGAAACAGGTTGGGTTCCATGTGGAAGGAACCCCCGAAGTTGTAGAGAACATTGAAGTGATAGGTCCTGGACAGGTTTCCAGGAAGAGTCGCGAATCCCTGTGGCCAGGGGAACTCCACCGGCAACGTCAGCTTATTGTTGTTCATCTCCAGCGCGCGCAGGTTCCGTACGACCGCGTGGAGAACTTCCGGAAATGACGTCAGACTGTCGTTGGTGAGGACCATCTCCACAACGTTGTCGAGGCTTCCGGCACAGCGGGCGAGATGGTGGAGGTAACCGGGCGCGCTCCAGTCGCTGAGAATGGCCAAGGCCACGACGTTGGAGAAGGCCTTGCACAGCTCCGGGTGCGTCTGCAGCTCGGACAGGTCCCAGGCTCTGTCCCCGTGCACGGACAGCACCCTCAGCTCCGTCATGTTGGCCACCATCTCCACGCCCTTGATGTTGACCCTGCAGAAGCTGGTCTGGAAGTAGGAGATGTAGTTGTTGTAGAACGTGAAAGAACCGGAGCTGGCCTTTCCGTCCACATTTGCTTCACTGTCACCCGTCCCGTTCAGCTCCGACCGTGAAGCTTCTGAGTACATCCTCGCTGCCTCCTCGTTCTCCACGAACACAACGTCGGTACCTCCGGGGCGGAGACAGCTGAAGAGGAAGAGGGCGACGACTTGGGACTGCTGGGAGGAGTTCAGCTTGCTCTCCAGGTCGTGACGGGTCATGTAGCAACGCGCCTGGGAGACCCCGACGGTGAACCGTAGGCCCAGCACCTCGACGATCTGCTGGTGCACGGTGTAGAGGCTGTTCATCACGTTCTGCTGGAACTGGTAGCGGCACTTCGACAGCGGCGGCGGCGGCGGCAGCGTCACGGTAGTAGCGCCATCTGCCTGAACTACGGTGTTTTGGTCTGGTGCTTCGCTTTGCATTACACCGTGGTTGTCGTCATCGATTACGTTCGTGCCGTTGCCAATATTGCTCCTGTTGGGGTTGTTGTTATTGCTGTTGTTGTTGTTGTTGTCAGTGGTGGTGGTGGTGGTGATGGTGGTGGTGATCCTGGATGTGGTGGTTTGTTCAGAAGGAGTTGTAGTGAGTTTGGGATTTGATGCCCTGACAAGCGAAAGGGTCATGAAGCGGACGAGCAGTGCAAGGGACATAACTCGGGCAGGATCCATGCCACGGGCAGTCCACATGATTTTGCTCTCCCCTATCGGTGAATCGCTTTGGCCTTTCTAAAAATAAAAATAAAAGGCGAAATAAGTTCAGGTCTCCCACTATGTGATACGGCTTCATACAAAAGGAAGGAAGACAAAATCAAAGAAACACACACAAACGCCCACACACACGACACACACACACGCACACACACACACACAACCCCACACCACACACACACCACTCCATCACACGCACCCACGACACACACCACACACACACACACACACACACACACACACACACACACACACACACACACACACACCACACACACACACACGCGCGCCACACGCACGCACACACACACCACACACACACACACACACACACACACACACACACACACACACACACACACCCGACCACACACACACACACACACACACACACACACACACACACAGCCCACACACCACGCACAACAACACAACATCAACTACACACACCTGACCCAAGTCACACACAGCGCGCGCCACACACACACACACACAACACACACACACACACACACACACACACACACACACACCGCCGTGTTACTCACACACACACACACACACACACACACACACACACACATTGATGTTAGGCGCCAACCCCGGCAGAGACGGAGACAGCACTCTAGACTACGGATCTGACCTCTTGACCTCAAGTGCCGCTATCCTCAATGGCCGCTGCCCTGCCCCAGCGGCGAGACGAAGCGACCGTTGAGTGACAGGTAAGTAGGTCAAGGGCCACTGATATCTGGGTGGTAAACACCACAGTTTCAAACCGGAAAACAAGAATGGGCCAGAATCAAGACCGGATCCCGGAACTAGCACACGGTACTACCACGGACTGAATGAGTGTGACAGCTGACGCTTATTTACTGGTGCGATATGGTGGTTATTGGCCTGTAGTCGTGGTTTCTGTCCGAATCTGGACTGCCCTTGGTAACACTTATCAATTTAGACCCAAAGACATAAAAGGTTAAAAACTACATCATTTATTAGGACAAAACGCAACATGCGAATTTTCGGGGTAATCCCCTTTCGGAAGCCACGAAAACAACACTTAAATAAGAGCTAAACGGTGAAAATGATACTTTCAAGCATTGGACTCGAAAACAACATAGCTCAAGCAAAAGTAGATCAATGCATGTCCTAGTTCTATATCTCACGTTCACTCTTCAGCTGTTGTTTATTTGTTGTTTTGTGGCTTGAAAAATGGGATTACCCCGAAAATGTACATGTTGTATTTGTTCTGATCAACAGCGTTGTTGTTGTATTTTTTTTTTTAATATTTTTTTTTATTAACCTTTTATGTATTTGAATCTTGTTGGCATTCGAGCAGGAAAATATCCGACATGCTGTAAGCAGAAGGGAAGTACTTTGCCAGTACTCACTACGACGTCCTAAGGGCAGCGAAGGGGTTAACACTAATCAGTTTACCTTTCCTTACATGGCAGTTACTATTACCATTGAATCAGTGTATCATCGGACACTTAATTACTGGACTTATATGGTAATTTTTGGCCTGTCGTGGTTTCCGTCCGAAACTGGACTACTTTTGGCTTAACACTAATCAGTTTACACTGCCTTACATCGCAGTTACTATTACAATGAACCGGTGTATCATCGGACACTTATTTACTGGAACTATAATTATGGTAATTTTTGGCCTGTCGAGGTTTCTGTCCGAAACTGGACTAACTTTGGCTTAACACTAATCAGTTTACACTACCTTACATCGCAGTTACTATCACGATTGAACCAGTGTAACGTCTGTCACTTATTTACTGGAAACGTAGTATTATTATGTTTGGTTCTGTCTGCTGGGTTGGGAATATTTCAAAATTAGATAGAGGGAAGTTGGAAAAGACTGTAAAAAAAAGCAGGTCATGTTGTGGGAAAGCCACTTGACAATTTTAAGACTTTACACGAAAAGAGACGGTACAGAATAGACGTAGCAACAGGAGTGGAAGATTTTTAATTCCGAGAACAAATACAAACCGTTATAAAGCCTCGTTTTTACCCTCGGCTCTGTCAGTTTTTAATAAAAATTATACCAGTCATTAACTGAGTGTGCGCATGCGTCAAGACGTCTGTTTCGAACGGAGGGTTGGGGATGTGTCAACCTAATGATTTTTATTTGAGAATTTTTACGTTTTGATTTGACACAGAGAAAGCATTATTCCAGGTCATTTTGGGTTTGCTATAACTAAGTATTAGTGTATGCAGATTGAGAGAAAGGGGCATATGTCTAAGAGTGTGCATGTGCGTGTGGTTCATGATTTAGAATTATTATGTTCTTCGTTGTGCGATCAAACGACAGCTTTAATTTCCCACTGGGATTAATAAAGTATATTGTTATTGTTGTTACCCTTGGCTAAAAAATAGTAAACACGGTGCTCAACGTCCACAGAAACCGTACGGCTTATTAGGGACGGGGAGGGGTGGGGAAGGGGGTATGGAGGTGGGGGCAGAGGGAGATTATATACCTATCGCTACACTGTCACCATCAGAATGACTCCTGCATTAAGATGGGCAGTAATGAGAGCCATTTTAATGTTTCATTAATTGTGAGGGACAAAGTCATAAGACAGAGTCCACAGACCACAATTTTTGAAGAGAAAGGACAGCCGAAGCGGTTTCGAACCGAGGTCCTTCTGCTTACCAGCCTAACGCCTTCCCGCTAGGCCAAACCGGCTCACTATGGCTTAACTCTTATGAATTTATGTAGAACCCTTCCTTAGATCGCAGTCAATATCACGACAGAGTTGGGTAACACTCATCATGAGTTTACCCTTCCTTAGATCGCAGTTAATATTATGACAGAGTTGGGTAACACTCATCATGAGTTTACCCTTCCTTAGATCGCAGTTAATATTATGACAGAGTTGGGTAACACTCATCATGAGTTTACCCTTCCTTAGATCGCAGTTAATATTATGACAGAGTTGGGTAACACTCATCATGAGTTTACCCTTCCTTAGATCGCAGTTAATATTACGACAGAGTTGGGTAACACTCATCACGAGTTTACCCTTCCTTAGATCGCAGTTAATATTACGACAGAGTTGGGTAACACTCATCATGAGTTTACCCTTCCTTAGATCGCAGTTAATATTATGACAGAGTTGGGTAACACTCATCATGAGTTTACCCTTCCTTAGATCGCAGTTAATATTATGACAGAGTTGGGTAACACTCATCATGAGTTTACCCTTCCTTAGATCGCAGTTAATATTATGACAGAGTTGGGTAACACTCATCATGAGTTTACTCTTCCTTAGATCGCAGTTAATATTATGACAGAGTTGGGTAACACTCATCATGAGTTTACCCTTCATTAGATCGCAGCTGTGAGCCGGTGTGGCCTAGCGGTAAGGCGTTAGGCTGGTAAGCGGAAGGACCTCGGTTCGATACCGCTTCGGCTCTCCTTTCTTTTCAGAAAGGTTGTGGTTTGTGGACACTGTCTTGTGACATTGTCCATCACTTCCTACTGAAACATTAAAATGGCTCTCATCGCTGCCCATCTTAATGCAGGAATCATTCTGGTGGTGACAATGTAGCGATAGGTATATAATCTCCCACTTCCCCCACCTACATACCCCCTCCCCCCCCCCTTTCTCCCCGTCCCTAATAAGCCTTATGGTTTCTGTTGACGTTAAGCACCATGCTTACTTCCTTAGATCGCAGTTTATATTACGACAGAATTGGGGCAGCTTGACTCAGCGGATGCCAGCACCGGACGGAGATCCCGCGGTTCAGGGATCGGTCTCTGTCAGAGGCAGATGTGAAGCGGGAGCTTCACCGGTCCAAAGAATGCTCTGACCGAGTGTCTTGATGCGGCTCTGGTGGCTGTTCGAGTGTCTCGCGCCTGTGTATGGTAATGATCCTATTGTCACGTCCGTGTCAGGGCGCGGTGTCGGATTATGAATGACACAACTTGAAGACGTCGCATAGTAGTTAGTCCCTAATGACGCTCGGTGGATTGTGACAGAAAGACACAGAGACGTTGCATAGTAGTCCCTTTATAATGACGCTCGGTGGATTATGACAGACATAATGACGTTACATAGTAGTCCCTTTATAATGACGCTCGGTGGATTATGACAGACATAATGACGTTACATAGTAGTCCCTTTATAATGACGTTCAGTGGATTATGACAGACATAATGACGTTGCATAGTAGTCCCTTTATAATGACGCTCGGTGGATTATGACAGACATAATGACGTTACATATTAGTCCCTTTATAATGACGCTCGCTGGATTATGACAGACACAGAGATGTTGCATAGTAGTCCCTTTATAGTGACGCTCGGTGGATTATGACAGACACAGAGACTTTGCATAGTAGTCCCTTTATAATGACGCTCAGTGGATTATGACAGACAAAAAGACGTTACATAGTAGTCCCTAAGGTGTGTGTGTGTGTGTGTGTGTGTGTGTGTGTGTGTGTGTGTGTGTGTGTGTGTGTGTGTGTGTGTGTGTGTGTGTGAGAGAGAGAGAGAGAGAGAGAGAGAGAGAGAGAGAGAGAGAGAGAGAGAGAGAGAGAGAGAGAGAGAGAGAGAATCCACATTATCACTGAAGACAGAAGGAAAGAAAGAAAGGGAGCGAGGAAGGTCAGTTTCGATCCGCTACGAAAAGGACAGGCTGAGGCTTGGCAAAGTTGATCTAAGACTGTCATTCCCCTCCCCACGTAAGTTCGACTTCAAGTTTCACGTGCACTGTTGGTGAACAGTAAGTAAGTAAGTGAACATGGTGCTTAACATTCACAGAAACCATAAGGCTTATTAGTGACCGGGAAATGGGGAGAAGAGGGTATGGAGTGGGGGAAGAGGGAGAGTATATACCTATCGCTACACTGTCACCACCAGAATGATTCCTGCATTAAGATGGGCAGCGATGAGAGCCATTTTAATGTTTCATTAATTGTGAGGGACAAAGTCACAAGACCGTGTCCACAAACCACAACTTTTGAAGAGAAAGGAGAGCCGAAGCGGTATCGAACCGAGGTCCTTCCGCTTACCAGCCTACCGCCTTACCGCTAGGCCAAACCGGCTCTCTGGGTGAACAGTCCCTGTAGACTGCTGCTTATACGAGTCGATCGACACAGACAAACTGCCATGGGTTGTCTCGTACCACGGGGAAAAGCTCGCGGTGCGAATACCGGTTCAGTTCAGTTCGGTTCGCTGTTGATTTACGTCCACGGAAACCATAAGGACTACTAGGGACGGAGAGTCCAGGACGGCAAACCTAGACTTTCACACAGCTCCTGGGCTGTGCTTGTTATAAGTTCAAGTTCAATGTTGCTTTGCGCCCACAGAGACCATATTAAGGACTATTAGGGACGGGGAGCCCAGGACGGCCACCTCGACTTCTTATACAATACAATACAACTTTGTTGCCAAGCGTCAACACAATTGCACGAAGAATGTTTTGTGGTGCCAAGTACTCTCATCACACATTCACTCCAATCATAAAACATTAAATTACAACAACAGCAAATAAATATCCTGGTAAAAATTTATCCATAGATAAAAACATGAAAAATCCCACTGGCATCAAGCTGTGCGTACCCATAAAACTGCCACTTCCCGAGGAACCCCTCTTAAAAGTTACTGTCCTAATAAAAGCAATTATAAGAATTATCTACAACAAATTAATTAATTAACCCTGCCGGCTTACTCCGCTGGCCACTATCACCCTGTTTTACTCCAATCATGACCCTGACCATTCCAAGATCCTACGCACTAAAAGCAGCCCCGCCTGGACTCAGTTGACATGGGAGTGGGCCCAGAGCGCAAGCTAGCCAAAAGACGTCACTAGCCTGTTACACCCAGCGCCCCCTCCCCCCCCCCCTCCTTCTCCGCTACCCCCCACCCCCACTTCGAGCAACAACACAACACGTGCGTGGGGTTAGGGGAAACTACTCTGCACAAAGCCGGAGAGGAAGCAGACGGCATTCGAAGGCGAAATTTAAAAAGCTAGAGTTTGGATAGATACCCTGTGTACCCTGGATACTTTCACACAGCTCCAGTGTTCTGCTTGTTATAAGTTCAAGTTCAATGCTGATTTACGTCCACGCAGACCATAAGGACTATTATGGACCGACCCAGGACGGCCACTTCGGCTTTCAAGTCACACAGCTCCTGAACTCTGAGGAGGTACCGGCCGTTGACCAACAAATTTAAGGCCGCCTGGCTTAATTGTGAGAACTACCCACAGATGCGAGCTGGTTTGGCCCAGCGGTAATTAAAGTGTTAGGCTGGTAATCGGACAACGTCGGTTCGATTGCCAGCTTCAGCTAACCTTTCTCTTCCACAGTTCTATGCAGTTTACGGACGCGGTATTGTGACTGTGCCCCCGGCAATGAATAAAACATTAAAATGGCTCTGCTCGCTGCCTTTCCTCTTTTTCTTCTTCTTCTTCGCTCTGATATAACCGCACTGGTTGACTGGGCGTAAAACACGAATTAATTTTCTTACTTCTTCTTCTTTAAAGTCTTTTCACATAAGTGACATTAGACTGATCTTACAATTATTACCATGCTAACAACATGTATCAGCAATCTGCATCAATAGAAATTTGTGTTAGCAACAAACGCAAACCCTCCCCCCCAAAAACAAAACAAAAAAAAACAGCAGTAATTAAAGTGTTAGGCTGGTAATCGGACAACGTCGGTTCGATTGCCAGCTTCAGCTAACCTTTCTCTTCCACAGTTTACGGACGCGGTATTGTGACTTTGCCCCCGGCAATGAATAAAACATTAAAATGGCTCTCCTCGCTGCCTTTCCTTCTTTTTTTCTTCTTCTTCGCACTGATATAACCGCACTGGTTGACTGGGCGTAAAACACGAATTTATTTTCTTACTTCTTCTTCTTCTTCTTTAAAGTCTTTTCACATAAGTGACATTAGACTGATCTTACAATTATTACCATGCTAACAACATGTATCAGCAATCTGCATCAATAGAAATTTGTGTTAGCAACAAACGCAAACCCTCCCCCCCCAAAAAAAAACAAAAAAAACAGCAGTAATTAAAGTGTTAGGCTGGTAATCGGACAACGTCGGTTCGATTGCCAGCTTCAGCTAACCTTTCTCTTCCACAGTTCTATGCAGTTTACGGACGCGGTATTGTGACTTTGCCCCCGGCAATGAATAAAACATTAAAATGGCTCTCCTCGCTGCCTTTCCTTCTTCTTCGCCCTGATATAACCGCACTGGTTGACTGGGTGTATAACACCAATTTACTTTCTTACTTCTTCTTCTTCTTCTTCTTTAAAGTCTTTTCACATAAGTGATAGACTGATCTGACAATTATTACCATGCTAACATGTATCAGCAATTTGCACCAAAAGAAATTTATGTTAGCAACAAACGCAAAAAACTAAATAAAACAAAAACAACAACAAAAACACACAACCTGACCAACCTTATTTGCAGTCAACAAACAACCATATAATTATACAATTGTGTCTGTGTCCATACTGAAAATTAGTTTCACTTGATCTACATCTCATGCTTACAGAACCACATTCGCTAACACATTCAAATGTCGTATACTTGCACAATGATACTCAAAAGATATTGTACAGAAACTCTAACTTACATTCTGACCAACTTAATTTAGCTATCACACAAACTTTCATTCACCCAACCCTGTATATGCTCTAATACATAATACCCGCCCCTCCGCCCTGATCCTAATGACATACTATTTTAGCTATCACCAACACTTTCATTCCACCCACCCCTATAATTATGTACTCTCATAATTACACCCCCCCCCCCCCCCCATCCTAATGATATACTTGTTTTAGCTATCACCAACACTTTCATTCCACCCACCCCTATAATTATATACTCTCATAATTACACTCCCCCCCCATCCTAATGACATACTTGTTTTAGCTATCACCCACACTTTCATTCCATCCACCCCTATATATACTATCATACTTATTAACTTATTCCCCCCCCCCCAAAAAAAAAAAAAATCAAAAAAATCCACATTATATGATGTAAAAAACACATTTTTTTAAAATCACACACACACTCGCTGCCAGTCGTAATGCAGAAATTCTTTTGGTGATGACAGTGCAGCGTTAGGTATAGTGCCCATCTCCCCACCTCCCCACCCACACTTCCTGGGATAGTCTCGATCCCCACCAGCACGCCACTCCTCTCTGGGGGCAGTTCGGCGTTAAACTTAAGTCCAACGAACGTCAGTTAACGAGAAGCAGCCTACCGAAGATTCGGGCAGAATACAGCTAAATCACCATCTTCGCCTCTCTACGAACCGCCGTGACAGTGCAAGCCATTTTTTCCCCCTCTCTCTTGTCCTGGGTTCAGGACACTCCGACGGTCGACAGGACACACAAATCTACTAACTTTTTTCTTTTTCTTTTTCCTTCCTGGTTCATTCAGATTCGTGTCTTCCCGGCGATCCTCCCTCAAGACAAAATGCCGTGCGATGGCAAATCACTGAGTAAAGACCACACCACCGATACTGAAATACTGAGGACTAAGCCCACTGGTACACAGCGAAGACCACATCACTGATACTAAATGCTGAAGAATTACCTCACTGGTACACACCAGCAGGCCCTGCTGAAGACACTGTTATCCCACTGGGACACACCAACAGGCCCTACTGTTGAAAGACACTGTTACCCTACTGGGACACACTCTATCGTATATAATAATCATAATAATAATAATGTACATTTATCATGCGCTCATCAACACCCTGAGCGCTCACATGATACATATTAACCTAAATATAATATTCTATACACATGTAGAGCATAGTCCTACCAAAACAATTTACATAAAGTATTATTTAAAAAAAAAAAAAATATATATATAAAAACGCGCTACAAAGACAGACACACACACACTGACTGTAGCAGAAACTGGGCACTGATATTAGTTAGGATGCAAATACTGTGAGAAGAGGAAGGTTTTCAGTTTGGCTTTAAAAGATGACAGGGTTGTGCAGTGTCTACGGTCTTGTGGGAGTGAATTCCAAATGTGGGGTCCAAAGCAAGAGAAGGTGCGAAAGCCACGGGTCTTGCGTTTGTATTGTTGGATTTCCAGCATGCGGGTGTCAGAAGAAGAGCGTAGTGTGTGTATGTGTGTGTGTGTGTGTGTGTGTGTGTGTGTGTGTGTGTGTGTGTGTGTGTGTGTGTGTGTGTGTTGTGTGTCGACCACCCCACTGGTACATATAGTGGCAACCTATCGTATATCAGTGAAGACCACACCACTCAGTGATACAAATACTGTGTTTCAGTATGTACTGTGTGTCGACCAACCCTCTGGTACACACAGTGGCAACCTATCGTACATAAGTGAAGACCACATCACTCAGTGATACAAATACTGTGTTTATGTACTGTGTGTCGACCAACCCTCTGGTACACACAGTGGCAACCTATCGTATATCAGTGAAGACCACACCACTCAGTGATACAAATACTGTGTTTCAGTATGTACTGTGTGTCGACCAACCCTCTGGTACACACAGTGGCAACCTATCGTACATAAGTGAAGACCACATCACTCAGTGATACAAATACTGTGTTTATGTACTGTGTGTCGACCAACCCTCTGGTACACACAGTGGCAACCTATCGTACATAAGTGAAGACCACATCACTCAGTGATACAAATACTGTGTTTATGTACTGTGTGTCGACCAACCCTCTGGTACACA
>JABMCL010000154.1:572500-577500 GCA_018857735.1 Alviniconcha marisindica | reverse complement strand
CCGGGCGTAGAACGCTTAGTAGGTAGGGAGAGAGAGGCAATCCTGTCTGCCACATCACCCTTCCTGGTGTGTCTAAACTGATTCACATGCGAGCGCAGTGAGTCTGCCCGAGAGCGGAGAATAGCTCTATAGAATAGCTCTATAGCCGGAGAATAGCTCTATAGCCGAAAAGCCTTCAACAACGACAACTACCATAGTTAGTCTTGGGTGGTGAATGTACATAATACGCTTCACAGCCGCTACAGTCTGAGAATCAGTGGCTCAAACTGAACGTGACTGTCTTGCCGACACTGATCTCTGCGACCTTTGTGATGTCAACAAATCAGTGACAGAAACAGTTGCAGTGAAGAGAGCACAGTAAAAACGCAATTTAGAGTGACCGTGCCAGTTTGTAGGGTCAGTGCATGATGATCCTTTCAAAGACTGGCGGCTCAGTTAATTCATTATAAAATTCAGCCTTGCTGTCAGTAGCCAGTCCTCGACCGGGAAAAGCTTGGCATCCACACCAGACAATAAAGTTTAAACAGAAAATCGCAAATGCATCAGTCACAGCTGCGCACGCAGAGAATTAGCTTTTGTCACGGCGTCAGATTTGAATCAGCGATTTCACTGACCCACGTGCACTGACAAGGTCAAGGCCGAAGCAAGGTCACCCAAACCTGAAGCTCCGGCATTAAATTTTATTCATTCTACAACTGAGAAAAAAGAAAGGAAAAAAGAAGAAAAAAAGAAAAGAAAAAAAGAACTTGAGAAGAAGAAGAAGAAGAAGAAGAAGAAGAAGAAAAAAGAAAAAAAAGGCAAGATCAGTTCAAAGTTATCGTGTGTTTTTTCTCTTCTCTTGCACGGTTATTTCAAAGGCTACCGTCTGATGTCGGAAGCTATTAATAGCGTAGACTGCTGGGCTTTATGGCCCATTCTCGAAGCCTGTGCATTACTGATGCACCGGTTATACTGATTCCGCCTTGGCCTAGGGCCGTGGTACAGCTCATTTAACTTGATATCAGCAAGAACACCGAGATTGCATTTACGTGTTGTCGTGCGCTGCATAGTTATGAGGGGGACCATCTCAGTTCAGCCATGATAAGCTCCTTACATCAGTAACAGCATGCACCCTCCAGAAATGGAAGTACACATTCCGAAGATGGTATGTGGATGCCCATGTGTTGGGGACATAATGATTATTAAACGACAATTACAAAACAAAGCAACAACAACAACATTTTACACACATACAGACACACACAGCACCACCACCACCTCCATCAACTAAAACAAAAACGAAAACAACATCAACAACAAAAATCCACACCAACTCACCAACACACACACACAGCTGATGGAGGGAGTGTGAGAGCGGACAGGTTGGACAGGGGATGGAGGGAGTGTGAGAGGGACAGGTGGGACAGGGAGTGTGAGATGGGACAGGTAGGACAGGGAGTGTGAGAGGGGACAGGGAGGACAGGGGATGGAGGGAGTGTGAGAGGGGACAGGGATGGAGGGAGTGTGAGAGGGGGCGGAGTGTGAGAGGGGCCAAGGAGGACAGGGATGGAGGGAGTGTGAGAGGGGACAAGGAGGACAGGGATAGAGGGAGTGTGAGAGGGGACAAGGAGGACAGGGATGGAGGGAGTGTGAGAGGGGACAAGGAGGACAGGACAGGGGATGGAGGGAGTGTGAGAGGGGACAAGGACAGGGATGGAGGGAATGTGAGAGGGGACAAGGACAGGGATGGAGGGAGTGTGAGAGGGGACGGTGTGTGAGAGGGGCCAAGGAGGACAGGGATGGAGGGAGTGTGAGAGGGGACAAGGAGTGTGAGAGGGGATGGAGGGAGTGTGAGAGGGGACGGTGTGTGAGAGGGGCCAAGGAGGACAGGGATGGAGGGAGTGTGAGAGGGGACAAGGAGGACAGGGATGGAAGGAGTGTGAGAGGGAATAAGGAGGACAGGACAGGGGATGGAGGGAGTGTGAGAGGGGACAGGGAGTGTGAGAGGGGATGGAGGGAGTGTGAGATGGGACAGGTAGGACAGGGGATGGAGGGAGTGTGAGATGGGACGGGATGGAGGGAGTGTGAGATGGGACAGGTAGGACAGGGATGGAGGGAGTGTGAGAGGGGACAGGTAGGACAGGGGATGGAGAGTGTGAGAGAGGACAGGTAGGACAGGGAGTGTGAGAGGAGACAGGTAGGACAGGGAGTGTGAGAGGGGACAGGGTGGACAGGGAATGTAAGATGGGACAGGTAGGACAGGGAATGGAGGGAGTGTGAGAGGGGACAGGTAGGAAAGCGAGTGTGAGAAGGGAAAGGTAGGACAGGGAGTGTGAGATGGGACAGGTAGGACATGGGATGGAGGGAGTGTGAGAGGGGACAGGTAGGACAGGGGTGGAGGGAGGGTGAGAGGGGACAAAGAGGACAGGGGATGGAGGGAGGGGACAGGTAGGACAGGGAATGTGAGAAGGACAGGGATGGAGGGAGTGTGAGAGAGGACAGGGAGTGTGAGAGGGGACAGAGAGTGTGAGAGGGGACAGGGAGGACATGGAATGACAGAACGTTCTGGTTTGCCGCAGTACCGTAGCAATTAATTGTGTTAGTCTTGGAGGGCGGAACGAAATGAGGCTGAGTTGTTTACGTGATGCACTGAGTCCAAACAGCATAACAATGTCAGTCATAGTCATGCATAATTCACTGAACGCGGTCAAGTAGGCCAGCGGCAGGCCATTAGACTGCTCAGGTAACCGAGACTAGAGAGAGAGAGAGAGAGAGAGAGAGAGAGAGAGAGAGAGAGAGAGAGAGAGAGAGAGAGAGAGAGAGAGAGGGGCCATGCAGTAGCAGTAGTGAAAACCTCGCATTTCACGGCAACAAGATGGGCGCAAAAGATCACTGCATGAATACAAGCCAGCGGTTCCGCGAAACGTCTGTCCTTTAGTTTCAGTGACAAGGCAAATCCGGCAATCGACGCTGACGCGAGAATCATCCCCAATCTGCTGAGAATGAAGTTTGTTTTGTTTGTTTTTTCCTTCTGTTTTTTATTTTTGTTTCTCTCTCTCTCTCTCTCTCTCCCCCACCCACCCCCTCCCTTCTCCATCGTACCGGCTGTGTACTTAATTACTACAGTATATATCACTGTTGTCAGAACGAGAGAATGTGTGTGCATGAGAGAGGCTGAGGTGTAACTGCATTAATTATTATGATCCACGCTGTTTTGCCGATGGAATGTATACCCTGTACGCGTTCGGCGACTCAAAGCGCTTTGTCATTTAATTAAAAAAATGCATATACTCATACAAAAATCAATAGCGTAATAATACATTACTACGCATGCTTAGTCAACAAAGACTGTTATACACTGAAACACAACACCCTCGCACTCACAGAGTCGCCTGCACGCACACACACACACACACACGTGGACAGTATGTGTGTATGATGGATGTGTAACCTAACCCACACATATTCACAGGTTTCCGTCCACGCGCCCACACACATGAAATTTATAGTGCATGTTCGGCGACTCAAATTGCCATTTAATCAAGTTGTAGGGGAGCACAGTGGGGAGTGAGGGAAGCAGGTTGGAAGCATGAATGAAGAGTCAAAGTATTGCATCAGCCAGGAAACTGTCTGTGTTGGAAATGACACAAGCAAACAAAACATTTAGAACGTGAAAGCAAACGTAAAGACTAAACAACAGCAATTATCTAATAAATACAGTAACCATGTAGTTTACCTGTAGGTTACTAATAATACATGATGGTAACTGTGACAAAATGCACTTTAAAAAAAAAAAGATCTCACAGTGTCTCGGTGAGTATCAAAGACAACGCATTACCAAGATCATTCTTAACTAAGTGAGATAATTGTTACAGCTAGCAATTCCACTTCAGCACACAACGAGACGGACAGTGACACGGGTGGCACTTGGGACCACGCCGTGAGCGGGAGGAAGTCAGTCATAAACTGACCGGCTCCAGCCTCGTTACTGACCAGCAGACTGTATCTGTGAACAACGTCAAGGGTCTTACTGACGCGGGTAGCGCATCAAGAATCTAAACTGCTGATCTGGCTGCGCCTGTCTGCCCGTCCCTAATAAGCCCTATGGTTTCTGTGGACGTTAAGCACCATGTTTACTTACTTACTTACTTACGCCGGTCTACTAGTCGGTTAGTGAACAGAGACAAAGACCTAATTGCCACCACTGACGCGCATCACCGGCCAGGTCGGGTACACGCACAAAGACCCGGAAAGGGTTTACAAGATAAGCAGAGTGAAAGTCTGCGCGCCGAAGACACGGCCATGCAAAAGCCGGGTCAAAACAGAAATAACATGTCTCACAGTTTATACAATCACCCCTATGCCGGCATCAAACCATATTCAACTAGTAAAATGAATGTTCGACAACTATGAAGTCAACATCTTCAAAGTGTTAGCCATGATATACCGCCGATTTCATGTAGAAAAATAGATCGGTGGAAAACAAATAAGTTGTGCTGCGCAGAGATCTGCACGGCCACACAAGGCGAAACCATACTTTAGAGGGATAACTTTGCATCGGCAAAGCATCGCTCAGACTGAACATCCAACAATGGCAGCATAACTTACTAGCTACATATTCGCTAACCAGGATTAGCTGCATACATTTTGGAAACACTGGTCACCTTGTGGCATAAAAGCTTAAAATGTCAACACACAAACAATGTACACTGACGCCATGGCGGCTGCAACCAGGCGGCAATCTGACGCCGAAATTACCCACGTATTCAAGAACCCAAAAGCAAGGCACGTTGTGAACATGGTAACATTATAAACATCCATCATTTACATCAATAAGAAACAATAGAATAACAAGCCACAGAAAAATAACTGCTTACAGGCTCTCCTCTGAATCAGACGCATAGGCAGCAGCTCGAACTAACTGACGACCTGCTACTGCAGTCCCTGGGGGAAAGAGGACGCGGCGGGTGTAGTAGGTATAGGTAGTTTTTATTCCTCAGATTGTTGACATATTAGGGCAA
>JABMCL010000154.1:557500-567500 GCA_018857735.1 Alviniconcha marisindica | reverse complement strand
GCCGGTCAGATAAACTGATAATAAATGCATTTCGTAGTAATGCGCCATGAAACATTAAAACAATACACAACCTAATTTAATAATGCATTACGTATCCCACTCTATCCTTTCCCCTCCCCTGCATCCACACACGCACGCACACCCACACTGTCTCGCCGCAATCTCTCGCTTCCCCTTACATACAAACTGAAACCGGTCCGTTACATGCTGTCCGTATATTACTGCCGGAGCAGTACAAGCAAATACCCTCCTCCTTTTCCCGCCTAAGACAGACACACACACATAGCCTAAACTACTGTGGTACACACCACACACACACAGCTTAAACTACTGTGGTACACACACACACACACACACATAGCCTAAGCTACTGTGGCCGTACACACACACACACAGCCTAAACTACTGTGGTACACACACACACACACACAGCCTAAGCTACTGTGGCCGTACACACACCCACACCCACAGCCTAAACTACTGTGGTACACACACACACATAGCCTAAGCTACTGTGGCCGTACACACACACACACACACACACACACACACACACACACACACACCACACAGCCTAAACTACTGTGGTACACACACACACACACACTCACACATAGCCTAAGCTACTGTGGCCGTACACACACACACACACACACACACACACACACCACACAGCCTAAACTACTGTGGTACACACACACACTCGCGCACTCTGTCACTGAGCTGCGTTTTGGGGTTTTTGTTTTGGAATTTCTTTTTAGAATAACTTTTAGTTTTTTACGCCCTATCGTCCAGTACATTATATATATATATATATATATATATATATATATATATATATATATATATATATTTTATATATATATTAGGGGGTGGGGTGTTTAGGGAAGCAGGTCGGAAGTATGAATGAAGAGTCACAAGTCAGAGGTTGCTATAACATAACATTTATTTGTACATCAACCAGGAAACAGTGTCTGTTTGGAAAAGACACAAGCAAACAAAACATTTAGAATATGAAAGCAAACGTAAAGTCTAAACAACAGCAATTATCTGATAAATACAGTAACCATGTAGTTTACCTGTAGGTTACTATAATACATGAGCTCCAGCCTCGTTACTCAACGCGTGTACAAAAGGGCTACAGCATGTCACTCAGTGTTAAGCCTTATGGTTTCTGTGGACGTTAAGCACCGTGTTTACTTACTTACTCAGTGTTACTGACTAGCAGAGCGTATCTGTGAACAACGTCAAGGGTCTTACTGACGCGGGCAGCGCATCAAGAATCTAAACTGCTGATCTGGCTGCGCCTGTCTGCTCGGTTAGTGAACAGAGACAAGACCTAATTGCCACCACTGACGCGCATCGCCGGCCTGTTCGGGTACACGCACAAAGACCCGGAAAGGGTTTACAAGCTAAGCAGAGTGAAGGTCTGCACGCCCAAGAATCGGCGATACATAGTTCAGGAGCTGTGTGAGAGTCGAGGTGGCCGTCCTGGGCTGTCCGTCCTAACGAGCCTTTTGGTTTCCGTGGACGTAAAGCTATATTGAACCATGCTTCGGCATTAGTCTCAGCTTGTCCCTAATATGTCAACTGACATCTGAGGACATTAAGCAACACTACCTACCTACCTAATCGGCCATACAAAAGCCCGATCAAAACAGAAATAACATGTCTCACAGTTTATACAATCACCCCTATGCACTAAACCATATTCAACTCGTAAAATGAACATTCGACAACTATGAAGTCAACATCTTCAAAGTGTTAGCCATAATATACCACCGATTTCATGTAAAACATAGATCGGTAGAAAACTAAACAAATAAGTTATGCCGCACAGAGATCTGCACGGTCGCACAAAGGAACCATACCCTACTGAGGGATAATTTTGCATCGGCAAAGCATTACTCAAACCGAACATCCAACAATGGCAACATAACATACTAGCTACATATCAGCTAACCAAGGTTAGCTGCATACATTTTGGAAGCACTGGTCATCTTGTGGCATAAAAGCTTAAGATTTGAACACACATACAATGTACACTGACGCCATGGCGGCTGCAACCAGGCGGCAATCTGACGCCGAAATTACCCACGCGTTCAAGAACCAAAATCAAGGCACGTTGTGAACATGGTAACATTATAAACATACATTATTTACACCAATAAGAAACAATAGAATAATAAGCCATAGAAAAATAACTACTTACAGGCTCTTCCATGAGATGAACACAGGAACACCGGCCGCAGCAGCAAACAAAGAACCTGCCTCTGCAGGGACGCTGGGGGGAAAGGGACGCTGCGATGATGATGAAGTGATGCTTAATGTTCTCAGATGTCAGTTGACATATTAGGGACAAGTTGTGACCAATGCCGAAGCACGGTGCAATAATTCTTTACGTCCACGGAAACCAGAAGGCTCGTTAGGACGGACAGCCCAGGACGGCCACCTCGACTCTCACACAGCTCCTGATGATGCCAGCATTATATGATGAAGTGATGTTTTATGTCCTCAGATGTCAGTTGACATATTAGGGACAAGTTGTGGCCAATGCCGAAGCACAGTGCAATAAATCTTTACGTCCACGGAAACCAGAAGGCTCGTTAGGACGGACAGTCCAGGACGTCCACCTCGACTCTCACACAGCTCCTGAACCATGACACAGCTCCTGAACAGCGCACATGTTTTAACACCTTAGATAATTGGGGCCATAAAACTCCCACCCAATCAAAGAGGAAAAGAAACCGGAAAGAAATGTTAAAAGGTCATGGCCCGAAACATGTATGCAATACGCTCGGTTACACATATATATCTATATATATCTATATATCAGGGCGAACTGGACAAAACGGTCGTTACGTTTGACCGATTGCTGATTTAGTTCCGGTATATGCTTATCCTATCCGGTAAAACTATACCGGAAATAACCGGTTAACGCGAACCCTTTCGTGTTTCTTGTTTATGTGCAGTTTTTCCCCTTTGATTGCAGAGCCAGAGCAAAGCTGATTTGGTTAAACTGGCTAACGACGAAGAAGCCTTCAGAAATGAAATGGACGCTTTAGCTGACTTTCAGTCACACTCAGGCAAAAGCATCGTCATGAGCCCAGACAAGTTTGACGCCATTGTCCAGTACTTGAAGAACCAGGGGGCATGCGCTACGAACGTGCAGTCCCACTTCCGGTCTTGGATCAGATCCCGAGGCTTCCGGTTGATGGATTTCCCAGACCAAAACCTGTGCGACGTTCTGGTGAAGCCGGCCAGATTGAACAAGAACACGGTACGGTGAACGCAGTTCTGAAAATGAATTTGTTAATCGTCTTTGATTGTTTGTGTGGTGTGTGTGTGTGTGTGTGGTGTGTGTGTGTGTGTGGTTACATGTATATGTTTAAACCCATCACATCCAAAATTATCCAATGAAAAACACAGAGAGAGAGAGAGAGAGAGAGAGAGAGAGAGAGAGAGAGAGAGAGAGAGAGAGAGAGAGAGAGAGAGAGATTGGTAAGACGGAGACCGTTTCGATGTGATTCTTTTTGTGTGAACTATATATATAAGGCGTCAGCCGAAAATTTGGGAACTTTTATGCCAACTTGTTGTTTTTCTTTGATTTTTATCAGTTTTATATATATATATATAGGCATCAGCAGGCGGCCCTGACATCCTCACGGTGCTTCACGCACGTGCACTCTATGACGTGGTCAAGCACGTGCATGGCGTTGTCTACGAGCATGGCGGCTACAAACGCGTACTTAGCTACGTAAGTGCCTCTACGTGTACAGTTATCATTATCAGATCAGTTTCTGGACACTTGCTTCTTTCTCTGGGAGCAATGTTTTTTTGTTTGTGTGTGTGTGTGTGTGTGTGTGTGTGTGTGTGTGTGTGTGTGTGTGTGTGTGTGTGTGTGGGTGTTTTCTCTTCTTCTTCTTTTCTTTTCTTTTTTTTCAATTTTTTTCTTCTTCTTTTTTTCTTCTTTTTCTCCCAAACACATCTTTGTGGGGCATTTATTCAGAGACACGCATCCATCCATTGCAATAATTATACCGTTCACTCTCTTTCGCGCTCTTTTACATCAGTACAGTTTTTCAAAGCATGTCTTATCGGACAATTTTTGACATATCTTAATTATTAACTGTATAATTATATGTTCTCATATAACAGATATTATCCAGTTTGAAATTTGATTGGCAAGTATGCTGGGAGCAATGTTAATGGCTTCATTGATCGTCTCTTGCAAGTAGTGTGTGTGGGGCCACAGCCAGGCAGCTGATGGGTAGTGTTTTGATGTGTGTGTGTGTGTGTGTGTGTGTGTGTGTGTGTGTGTGTGTGTGTGTGTGTGTGTGCACACGAAAACCTATATATTCCATCATTTTGCTTATATAATTATTTCATCCAGTGCACATTTCGAAACTCCTCTCTCTCTCTCTCTCTCTCTCTCTCTCTCTCTCTCTCTCTCTCTCTCTCTCTCTCTCTCTCTCTCTCTCTCTCTCACCCACCCTACATACACACACCACTACTATCATCAACCAGACATTCGCACATCGCTGGATCTATATAACAGCTGGATATAAGCGATCATCAATCCAATCCAATCTATGAGTGGTGTCAACGTGTTGTGACACTTACAACCCAAGCTAATCTTTTGTTCTTGCTGGTGTCAGCGTGTTGTGACTGGTGTTCTTGCTGGTATAAACGTGGTGTGACTGGTGTTCTTGCTGGTGTCAACGTGTTTGACTGGTGTTCTTGTTGGTGGAAACGTGTTGTGATTGATGTTCTTGCTGGTGTCAACGTGTTGTGACTGGTGTTCCTGCTGGTGTCAACAACGCTGGTTCCTGCTGGTGTCAACAACGTGGTGTGATTGGTGTTCGTGCTGGTGTCAACGTGTTGTGACTTGTTTTCCTGCTGGTGTCAACATGTTGCGATTAGTGTTCTTGCTGGTATCAACAACATGTTGTGATTGGTGTTCTTGCTGATGTCAACGTGTTGTGGCTGGTGCTCTTGCTGGAGTCAACGTGCTGTGGCTGATGTCAACGTGTTGTGATTGGTGTTCTTACTGGTGTCAACGTGTTTTGACTGGTATTCTTGCTGGTGTCAACGTGTTGTGTTTGGTGTTCTTGTTGGTGTCAACGTGTTGTGACTGGTGTTCTTGTTGGTGTCAACGTGTTGTGACTGGTGTTCTTGCTGGTGTCAACGTGTTGTGACTGGTGTTCTTGCTGGTATCAACGTGTTGTGACTGGTGTTCTTGCTGGTGTCAACGTGTTGTGATTGGTGTTCTTGCTGGTGTCAACGTGTTGTGATTGGTGTTCTTGCTGGTGTCAACGTGTTGTGATTGGTGTTCTTGCTGGTGTCAACGTGCTGTGGCTGATGTCAACGTGTTGTGATTGGTGTTCTTGCTGGTGTCAACGTGTTGTGACTGGTGTTCTTGCTGGTGTCAACGTGTTGTGTTTGGTGTTCTTGTTGGTGTCAACGTGTTGTGACTGGTGTTCTTGCGGGTGTCAACGTGCTGTGGCTGGTGTCAACGTGTTGTGACTGGGTTTTTTGCTGGTGTCAACGTGCTGTGGCTGGTGTCAACGTGTTGTAATTGGTGTTCTTACTGGTGTCAACGTGTTGTGACTGGGGTTCTTACTGGTGTCAACGTGCTGTGGCTGATGTCAACGTGTTGTGACTGGTGTTCTTGCTGGTGTCAACGTGCTGTGGCTGATGTCAACGTGTTGTGACTGGGGTTCTTGCTGGTGTCAACGTGCTGTGGCTGGTGTCAACGTGTTGTGACTGGGGTTCTTGTTGGTGTCAGCGTGCTGTGGCTGGTGTCAACGTGTTGTGATTGGTGTTCTTACTGGTGTCAACGTGTTGTGACTGGTGTTCTTGCTGGTGTCAACGTGCTGTGGCTGGTGTCAACGTGTAACTGGGGTTCTTGCTGGTGTCAACGTGCTGTGGCTGGTGTCAACGTGTTGTGACACACACAGCCCACGCCAAGGCGGAAGCTGAGCGTCACTGTTCCAGAGGAGTCTGCCTTTTTGGTCCTGGAGGTGACGGCGCCCTGCTTGTGTTGCAGATGCAGAGCCACTACTTCGGGGTCACGCGGGGCTACGTCCAGAAGTTCTGCAGCGCGTGCCCGGTGTGTCGTCCACACAGGCGCCGCCTTTCCTCCTACCGGGACAACGCCCCGGGCGCCTTCCAGTGCCACGACAGCTCTTTAGACAACAACATCATGCACGACAACTCACCGGACAACATCCACATCCACCCGCCGGACAACTTCCTCACAAATGTCACGGAAGACTTCCTAACAAATCCTGCATCGGAACCTTTCACTCTGGGGCCGACGTCTTCCGGCGTGGTTATTGACGTGGATGAGGTGTGCGGCGAGGTGGATGAGGGGGATGAGGGGGATGAGGCGGATCGCAGAACCAACAGAAACAACCGTCCAGCAGACGACGGCCCTCGGTCATCAGGCCCGAGGCAGGATCACGCGGAGAGAGAACACGAAGGGAGAACAGGCCTGGGCCACACGAGAACGAGAGCGGGGACTGTGACTGGTGTCGACAACACCAGGACGACAACTGCAACTGGTGTCGACAACACCCGGACGACAACCATGGGTGAGGTCGTCAACACCAGGACGGGAACTGTGACTGTTGTCGACAACACCAGGACGATAACTACAACTGGTGTCGACAACACCCGGACTACAACCACGGGCGAGGTCGTCAACACCAGGACGAGAACGGGAACTGTGATTGCTGTCGACAACACCAGGACGGGAACTGTGACTGGTGTCGACAACACCAGGATGAGAACTGTGACTGGTGTCGACAACACCAGGACTAGAACTGTAACTAGTGTCGATAACACCAGGACGAAAACCATAGTGGACGGCGAAGACGTGTATATAGTGACCCTGAACGAGGACACCGATCTGGATGAAGCGCAGGTGAGCCACCTCTCCCGTGGCCTCGACAGCAAACGCTCACGAAGGCTCGCCAGAGCGTCAGGACCAGAAGCGACGGCAGCTGAAGCGGTTGGTTCAGATGCAAGCACAGGACGCGTCTCCGGCAGACGACCAACCCCGACTCGAAAGGCTGACCACCACGGAGGCGACTCGGCCCACGACGACTTTTTTCAACTGCCGGGCGGCGTTCTCATGAAGAGAAAGAGTCCTGTGGCGGTCAAAGCTGAGCCTGAAGGGGCGGGTGAGAGCTACGCAGAGCAGCCCACGACAAGCCGCCCGGTGCACGAGTTCAGCGACGTGAACTATAGCCGTGGTATCCAGCGCTTCGCTCTCGACTCGGCCTCCATTAAACGAGAAGTTAATCACGACGGCGCGCTGACGTCACCCGGCCCGCAGTCTTCGTCGTCAGACCCACGTGACGTAGAAACTCCAACCGGCGATGAGGGTTACGGTCTGCTGGAGCACGTGCAAGTTGGATGCTGGGAGCAAGTTGCGAAAGCAGGAGAGGTGGGGTCGCTAGCTCGGTCGAGAAAGAGAACTTACGAACAGACGATCTGTGAGCAGAGACTTCGTGAAGAGAAGGCCTCTGGTAAGCCGTTGCAACGTCCTGGAACTGCAGACCCTTGCGGCGCAAAGAGAAGAACAGTTGCAACGTGTTCTGGGGTCAAGGAGCCGATGCCCTCCGCTGCTGCCAGGACAGAGATCAACGCCTTACGAGACAGGACAGAGATCAACGCCTTACCAGAGAGGACAGTGACCACCAGCGCCCTACCAGACAGAACAGTGACCAACGCATTACCAGAAAGAACACTGACCGTCGCTGTACCAGCGGTCAGCAGCTCCACGTCGTCGAGACCAGCCAGTCCAACAGCGGGCCGGGAAACCAGGGACGTCGTGGTGGTGGTGCCTGAACCCGACCAGCCCAGACTCCTGACAGGCTTCTTCAGCGACCTCCACGTGGACATCATCAACATGACCCAGGCCCCCGACAACGGCTTCCACTACATCTGCCACGTCGCCGACCACTCTCGCAAGCTGCACGTGCTCTTTCCCCTCGAACGAGCCTCGGCCTCCGCGCTCGCTCCCGCGCTGGACCAGCGCGTGCTGGCGTATTACGGGATGCCCAAAGCTCTGCACAGTAACCTGGGACACGGCTTCGTGGAGGAGCTGATCGCCGCTCTGCTGCGGATCGTTGAAGGGGGATTCTCGTGCGTCAACGGGGAGGCTCAGCAACAGCAGCAGCAGCAGGGGCTGGCGGACGGAGCGAAGACTCCGGGAGGAACGAACGTGGTGGAGGAGCTGATAGCCATGCTGAGAGTGGAACGATGTGCCAACTCGCCCGACGGCGTCGTTCCGTGGTTGTCGTGGCTGCCCAGAATCATGCGGTCTCTCAACAGGGACTGGCACGCCGCTCTCAGAGCCAGCAGCAGCGCGGATGCTGTCGCTGGGCGTAAGATGTGACGACGACTGCATCGTGCAGAGGACGGTGGGGTTTCACGGCTTAGGGACTGCGTTCGGTGGTTTTGTGTGTGTGTGGTCTGGTTTTGCCGCGTCCTTTTTGTGGTCAATTCTTTTGTGGACAATTACACTGATACGCTGAGCGATCCAGCGTTTGTTTTGTTTTGTTGAAACACATATATCAAGGCGCGCAGACAGACACTCTGATGACACACAGACTGACAGGCAGACAGACAGACAGACAGACAGACACACACACACACACACACACACACACACACACACACACACACACACACACACACACATGAACACACACATACATGCACACACACATACACACACAACACACACACACACACACACACACACACAACACACACACACACAACACACACACACACACACACACACACACACACGCACCACACACACACACACACACACACACACACACACACACACACACACACACTCACACACACACACACACACACACACACACACACACACACACACACACACACTACTGTACTACATGTAGTGCAAAACGCGCACGCATGCACGCACGCACGTACGCCTAGTGTAACACAGATACGCTTCACTGTGGACTCGTTCACCTGCAGCATGTTTAGTTTAACAATAAAACTGTCACCCGGCGAAAGAGCTGGATTATTTAAATATAACTGTTAAAAGAAGGATGACACGACACAGGGCAAATACCAGTCTACGCCAACCCCCCAACACAAACAGAACACCTCCCCGCACCCCCCGCAAAAGAAGAAAAAAAAAGAAGAGGGAAAACAAAAATCAACACACAATCACAAAATATACAGGTAAAAATAACTAGTTTGAGTCAGTATAGCCACTCAAACGTAACTAGGGCTCCGGATGGAAAACACGTGTCATTGGTTTCCTGGACCTCTAAGATTGTGTGTGTGTGTGTGTGTGTGTGTGTGTGTGTGTGTGTGTGTGTGTGTGTGTGTGTGGTGTGTGTGTGTGTGTGTGTGTGTGTGTGTGTGTGTGTGATTGTTTGTGTGTGTGTGTGCGTGCGTGCGTGCGTGCTTACATGCATGTGTGTATGTGTTTCTCACTTGTAATAATGTAGGCTGATGATAATGTATAATTATTGATGTATATGCATGTAACTTTGTGTTTTGATTAAATTTATAAACTTAAAGAAATCAGTGTTTTATTTTATGTCTGTTCACATCGAGGTGATATTAGACCAAAACACACACACACACACACACACACACACACACACACACACACACACACACACACACACACACACACACACACACACACACACACACCACACGCAACACACACACAACACCACACACACACACACACACACACACACACACACACACACACACACACACACACACACACACACACACACACACACACACACACACAAAACCCACCTGAAAACCCCACATACATTTGTATATTATACTGACTTACCCACTGGACTATGAACAATCAATTTAACAAGAGAATTTATAACACAAGTATTATAAACTTCATCCTTGTTGGAGATTTGTCATAAATTATGCAGGACAAAGCCTTGGGTATAAGAACTGG
>JABMCL010000154.1:545000-547500 GCA_018857735.1 Alviniconcha marisindica | reverse complement strand
GAGAGAGAGAGAGAGAAGCAAAACGAAAACAAACAACAAACAAAGAAACATTCACAATAATTTTTGTTTCTGAAAGTATTTTTTCCAGCTCCGTCATCAGCTTGATCTCGAAATTAAAAGCAGGTGAGGGATAAAAAAGAAAAGTAGAAAAAGAAAAAAGGAGATAAAAAGCGAACACATTCTTCTCGCTCACGTTTCAACAGATATGATCGCTATCCCTGACTTTGCTGCCGGAGCGATGGAGAATTGGGGCTTGATCACTTACCGAGAGAAATACCTCGTCTACAAACCCCTTGTGACGTCAGAAAGGGAACGTCAGGACGTGACAGACGTCATCGCACATGAACTGGCTCATCAGGTGGGGGTGTCGCATATGCTTATTTATACCAAAGTGAATTGTATTAGTCTAAATTACTCTTTTTTATATAATATAATCAAAGACATTAATTAATACCGAAGTGAAATGTATTAGCCTACATTATTCTTTTTTTCTCTCACCAATATAATAAAAGACATTAATAATGCCTGTTGATTAACACGACAGCACTACGCACATACAATAGCAAAGCAATAATCAACAAAATGAATTAGCACACCCTCCCCCTCCCCACACACACACCACACACACCCACACCACACACACACACCACACACTACACACACACACACACACACACACACACACACACACAACACCACACACACACACACACACACACACACACACACACACACACACACACACACACAAAACACACACACACACACAACACACACACACACACACACACACACACACACACACACACACAAAACACACACACCACACCACACACACAACACACACACACACACACACACACACACACACACACGCACATTCTGTTATTGGGCGGTGAAGCTGGTTTGCACGAGTGAATGTTCTTTGTAATCTTTCGCGCAAGAAGTCGCGAGAGGTTGCAGCTGTCACTTCCGGGCCGATTTCTGAGTAGGCATTGCTTCACGCTGTGTATAACGATGGAAGATGAACCTAGAACTGCGAAGCAGTACAAATGCCACCACTGTTGCAGCTGCAAACATTACCGGGGAAAGGGGATGGAGGGTGGAAAAAAAAGTGTCTTTGCGTAGTTTTTTTGCTGACCAGAAGATCGCGAGTTCGTGGATAAAGTGCGTTCTGGGGCATCCTATAGCACACGCAACAAGTTATTGCTTATTACCAGATCCATTCTGACTACGGGCCTCCAAAAATGCCTTTAAAGTTGGCAGAGTAAAATTCGCGAATTCACTGTCAACGCCTTCCATTGTGAAGAAAGTACGCACTGGAAGTAAAAGCAGGCAAGGGACTTAAGCGATGACGGGCAAAAGTCAAGGGAGTTAACGACCCCTCCTGAACCGCCCAATACACACAGAAAGGAAAACAGGCTAGACGCACGGGACAATAATTATATTTCTGGTTAGACTCGTGTCTTTGCTGTTGTGCTTGTGTGACGTCTTTCGAGCGCTAATTATCTCCCTTGTGTGTTGATTTGTACTTTGATTAGATATTTTACATATTTATTTACATTTTTTTATTAAAAAAATAATCTTTTTATACATGACTATAACTGCAATGCGCTATTTGTTAATGCGCTCTATGACTGGAAGGTCACCAAGACAAACTCCTGTGCACATTTTAATGTCATGGCGAGTAAATGCCCTTGTGACCTTGTATACTGAGCACACGAATACGTGTCTATGTTGCTTGGAAGTGAAATACTTCAGTGATAATGATGTAGTACATGCATAGATCTATTCTTACTGTAGCTGGATGTAGTGCATGATCATGCAGTTTGGTTAGAGGACTGGTTGTCAGGCTGACAGTTGTTAGCTCGGCGTTTGAGAGTTCTTTGGGTGTGTAGTGATATTCCCTAAACCCTACCCCCTATGACTTAAACCCTGCATCCTATCCTAAACCGCGCCCCTAACCCCCCTCCCTCCCCCCAAACCTCGCCCCCTATCCTCCCGACCCATATTCCCTCAACCCACCCCCCCCCCCCCACACCCCAAACACCCCCTCCCCCCATATTCCCTAACCCCACCCCCGACCCCTATCCCTCCCCCGACCCCTATTCCCTAACCCCGTATCCTCCCGAACCCTATTCCCTGTATCCTCCCGACCCATATTCCCTAACCCCGTATCCTCCCGAACCCCTATTCCCTGTATCCTCCCGACCCCTATTCCCTAACCCCGTATCCTCCCGAACCCTTATTCCCTGTATCCTCCCGAACCCTTATTCCCTACCCCCTCTATCCTCCCGAACCCTTATTCCTTACCCCTCTATCCTCCCGAACCCTTATTCCCTCCCTCTATCCTCCCGAACCCTTATTCCCTTTCTCCCTCTATCCTCCCGAACCCTTATTCCCTACCCCCTCTATCCTCCCGAACCCTTATTCCCTACCCCTCTATCCTCCCGAACCCTTATTTCCTACCCCTCTATCCTCCCGAACCCTTATTCCCTCC
>JABMCL010000154.1:537500-540000 GCA_018857735.1 Alviniconcha marisindica | reverse complement strand
TTTTCCGGCCTGGTAATAGACATTCTTGTGGATGTTACTCCAACAGAGCTTTAAACATTCTGATGTTTTTCCAGCCAGGTAGTAGATATTCTCGTGGATGTTACTCCAACGTAGCTTTAAACATTCGCATGTTTTTCCAGCCTGGTAATAGACTATTCTCGTGGATGTTACTCCAACATACCTTTAAACATTCTCATGTTTTTCCAGCCTGGTAATGACTATTCTCGTGGATGTTACTCCAACATAGCTTTAAACATTCTCATGTTTTCCCAGCCTGGTAATAGACATTCTCGTGGATGTTACTCCAACATAGCTTTAAACATTCTCATGTTGTTGTTTTCTGCCCCTATCTGATAACAGACTATTCTTTTTACCTTCTGTTTCAGTCGTACCTGAAGACCCATGCATACGGCAATGCCGAGCACACCGACCTCTGGAATGCCCTCGCGGATGTATGTAAACTTTACATTGTTGCTTTCTTTGTCAGAGTCCAGGCGAGATCAAGAGGAGGGAGGTGAGCTGGACTCTCACAAAGAAGCTATCCCAGAAGAGACCAAGAGCAGGGAGGTGGTGCTGGGCTAGAGAGAGAGAGAGAGAGAGAGAGAGAGAGAGAGAGAGAGAGAGAGAGAGAGAGAGAGAGAGAGAGAGAGAGAGAGAGAGAGAGAGAGAGGGGATAGATAAGATAAGATAAGATAAGATAATACTTTTTTACACAGGATAAAGATTTAAGCACGTGTCGGCTTTTTTACAAATCTGTCCCTGATGACAAACACAGCAACACTCAATACATCAAACAAGAATTCCATTAAATACGCAGAGAAAAAAACGATTTAAAAACAAAACAAAACTAATTTCTGTCTAAAAACATCACATCATACGAACAGAGCAATAATAAGGCAAAGTAAGACCAATTCAAAACAATTTTTTTAGGAGAGGAGAGAGAGGAGAGAGAAGAGAGAGAGAGGAGAGAGAGAGAGAGAGAGAGAGAGAGAGAGAGAGAGAGTTGGATTTCTTTTGCTTCAATCGTTTCCCAACGGCGGAGCTACGGACATTGTCTTTGTAACTTTGTTCTGCATAGCAGTTGGGACGGAAATTGCGTGGTGCGGTGGTCGCTGTTCAATGCCGGACGGACACTGCCTTAACATCCTGTTGTTCTGGCGGCGGTCCACGGCAGCCTTGGTCTTCCGGGTTGGCGCCTGTTTCGAGGTTTCAGTCTTCTGTCCCCCTTTTCCATGGCCTATGTCCGCGGCTGTGGCATGTGGCCTATGTCTGCGGCTGTGGCATGTGGCCTATGTCTGCGGCTGTGGTGTGTCAACTATGCAGTTGCGGCTGTGGCGTGTCAACTATGTCTGTAGTTGCGGCTGTGGCGTGTCAACTATCTCTGTAGTTGCGGCTGCGGCGTGTCACCCTATGTCTGTAGTGGTGGCTGTGGCTTGTCACCTTTGTGTGTGGCTGTGGCGTGTCACCTTTGTGTATGGCTGTGGCTTGTCACCTTTGTGTGTGGCTGTGGCTTGTCACCTTTGTGTGTGGCTGTGGCTTGTCACCTTTGTGTGTGGCTGTGGCTTGTCACCTTTGTATGTGGCTGTGGCTTGTCATTTTGTGTGTGGCTGTGGTTTGTCACCTTTGTGTGTGTCTGTGGCTTGTCACCTTTGATGTATGGCTGTGGCTTGTCACCTTTGTGTGTGGCTGTTCGTGCTGCACCTATGTCTGTAGTGGTGGCTGTGGCTTGTCACCTTTGTGTGTGGCTGTGGCTTTCTCCTTTGTGTGGGTAGTGGCGTGTCACCTTTGTGTGTGGCTGTGGCTTGTCACCTTTGTGTGTGGCTGTGGCTTGTCACCTTTGTGTGTGGCTGTGGCTTGTCACCTTTGTGTGTGGCTGTGGCTTGTCACCTTTGTATGTGGCTGTGGCTTGTCACTTTTGTGTGTGGCTGTGGTTTGTCACCTTTGTGTGTGGCTGTGGCTTGTCACCTTTGTGTATGGCTGTGGCTTGTCACCTTTGTGTGTGGCTGTCTCGTGTGCGCTATGTCTGTAGTGGTGGCTGTGGCTTGCCACCTTTGTGTGTGGCTGTGGCTGTCTCCTTTGTGTGTGGCAGTGGCGTGTCACCTTTGTGTGTGGCAGTGGCGTGTCACCTTTGTGTGTGGCAGTGGCGTACCTGTCATTAGCTGTGACTGCGGCCGTGGAGTGTCGCCCATGTCTGCGGCGGTCTCCACATTCCCAAAGAACCGAAGCTAGTCGCCTGGTGACACTGGTCATGCTCACCTCAGTGATTACCGGTATACCGGCGTCCGTTCTGTTCGCACAGCAAGCCAGGACAGAACAGAAGGCCCTGGACGTGGCTGACGTCATGAACACCTGGACTCTGCAGATGGGTTTTCCCCTGGTCAGCGTCGTGCGTGACTTCCAAGGTGACCTCCGCGTGACGCAGAAGCGGTTCCTGATCAACCCAGATGCCGAAGACCCCGCCGTATTCACCTCCCCTTACGGGCAAGTTGTCAACCTGACT
>JABMCL010000154.1:527500-530000 GCA_018857735.1 Alviniconcha marisindica | reverse complement strand
CTTTCTGGGAGCAACCATTTGCATGACCATACAGTGTTTTGAGTTCAGCCATAATATCATCACAAAAGTTAGTGCACAGCATCTCACCTGTGCACATTTATATAACTCTGTATTAGGCAAAGTTGAAGCTTACTTAATATCTAAAACTGACTCTCTCAGTTTAAAAAAATGATTAGTTAATTTGTAGTGCATGCCTGAAGTGTAATCCCATATATGGGATCGTGGTAGCGATAGGGTAGTGTTTTTTTTAGCACTCTTAAAATAGCGTTTTAAGCTGAATATATCTATTTTTTTCAAGTTTTATTCAACCAGATCAGATTCTAAGCATACAGTTCGGATTCACAAAGTGAGGTTAGCATACAATGTTTTTAATTTCTTGGCCAAAGATATCTTATTACCGTAATTCTCCACAATATTCTAGAAGTTTCTTTTCTGTTACTTTGTTCAGATATTTCAATGTTTGTAAAGTTCTCTCCGTGCTGGAAGATGCTGTTACATTTGATCAGGCAACTATATTTACAGTAAACCTCCCCCGGTGAGTCAAGCGACTACCCCTTGACTTCAGTAAAGGAAATGGAAAAAGCACCACGAGGGGCGTTTCACTATGCATGCATGCAACACAAAAAATGGACTAGCAAACAAATCGTTACAGTATTGCTATTGCTATTGTTATTATTATTATTATTATCATCGTCATCATCATGAGAGAGAGAGAGAGAGAGAGAGAGAGAGAGAGAGAGAGAGAGAGAGAGAGAGAGAGAGAGAGAGACACACAGACACACACAGACAGAGGTAGAGAGAGAGAGAGAGAGAGAGAGAGAGAGAGAGAGAGAGAGAGAGAGAGAGAGAGAGAGAGAGAGAGAGAGAGAGAGAGAGAGAGAAGCTCTGCCATATTCTTAGCGGAGGGTATATAACTTTCTGCGTCCATGGTACCACACCTCAACAACTGGAAGGGAAGGAAAGGGTGTGATTGTTTGAAGGACATGAAAGAACCCATCAAGTACAATAGCCATAACGAAGTCACTGCCTGGCTGTGTGTATGCATACAGCATCTCACCGTCGCTCCGACAGCGGGTGTACTGTACCGCAGTACAGGAAGGGGACGAAGCTGATTGGCTGTTCGTGCGCACGCGCTTTCGACAGGAAGACTCTCCCAGCGAGAAGGAGTACCTGAGAAAGGCCTTGGCCTGCACCCAGCGGATGTGGCTTCTGAGCACGTGAGTGTATTCAAATTCGAATTCTGTTTTCTTCCCAACACACAACAGGTTAAGTAGAACGCTACGTATTATGACAAAACACAACATGCGAATTTTTGGGGTAAGCCCCTTTTTCATGCTACAAAACAACACGTTAACAACTGTTAAACGGTGAAACATGAGATGTAGGATACTTTAAAAAAAACACATTCGTTCCGTGTGATTTCGCCGACCCGCATGTGTGTACTGTGGTAACATGTTCTGACGTATGTAGGTCATCGTCATAGCATGTTTTGACGTAAGTAGGTGGAACATGCCTTAACGTTAGTAAGTAGCAGCATTTCATAATGCAAGTAGGTCAATATAGCATGTTTGGACGTAAATAGGTCATTGTCATAGCATGCCGTTGCACCGTTTCAACACATTTTCCTTGTTGTTAAACATGGTAAATAAAGAATCTGAATCTGAATGTTTTCGTGTAAGTAGGTTGTTGTCTTAACATGTTTGGATGTAAGTGGGTTATTGTCGTACTTATCGTAGCATGTTTGGATGTAAGTGGGTTATTGCGGTACTTATCGTAGCATGTTTGGATGTAAGTGGGTTATTGTGGTAACATGTTTGGATGTAGGTGGGTTATTGTGGTAGTATGTTTGGATTTAAGTGGGTTATTGTCGTACTTATCGTAGCATGTTTGGATGTAAGTGGGTTATTGTGGTAGTATGTTTGGATGTAAGTGGGTTATTGTGGTAGTGTGTTTGGATGTAAGTGGGTTATTGTAGCATGTTTGGATGTAAGTGGGTTATTGTGGTCGCATGTTTGGATGTAGATGAGTGTGTAGTAGCATGTTTGGATGTAAGTGGGTTATTGTGGTAGTATATTTGGATGTAGATGAGTGTGTAGTAGCATGTTTGGATGTAAGTGGGTTATTGTGGTAGTATATTTGGATGTAGATGAGTGTGTAGTAGCATGTTTGGATGTAAGTGGGTTATTGTGGTAGCATGTTTGGATGTAAGTGGGTTATTGTGGTAGCATGTTTGGATGTAAGTGGGTTATTGTGGTAGCATGTTTGGATGTAAGTGGGTTATTGTAGTAGCATGTTTGGATGTAAGTAGGTTATTTTCGTAGAATGTTTTGATGTAGGTAGGTCTTGGTGAAGCTACAAAACGACACTTAAACAAAAATTAAACAGTGAAAAACGATGAAAAACTAGATGAGAAGCTAAATCACTTATCTGTTTTGGTTGACCTATGTTGTTTATCCTAATAAATTGGAACCTTTGATGTGTTTGGATCTTGTTTCAGAAT